>VOQJ01012970.1:0-15538 GCA_015052665.1 Apistogramma diplotaenia
CGCACGAGGAAGAGGTGCGCCATCTGTCCCCGGAGCAGAGACGCCAAGACCAGAACCCGTTGCCGGGGCTGCGGTGCGCACGTGTGCGGCCGGTGCTCCCTGATCTATTGTCCCAAGTGTGTGAGTGAGTGAGTGAGAGAGAGAGAGAGAGAGAGAGAGGATAGAGCGTGTGTGGCGGTTAGCGTGTGTGTGTGTGTGTGTGTGTGTGTGTGTGTGTGTGTGTGTGTGTAAAACAAATGAAGTAATTTTGCTGGTATGTTTCCCAATATGCTCATTTGCTTTCAACACATTTGTGTCCTCTGACCTTACACTGACCCTTTACTGTGTTGAGTTTAGCTGCTTACTGGACAGTCTCATGTTGTCTTTGTGTTTTAAAGGGGAACTTCGCCACTTCACCACACAGAAAGATCAGCTGGTCACAGGATGTGTGAAGCATCGAGTTTGGGGTTTTATCAAAGGTTACATGACATCAGCCAAGAAAGTGTTTTGGGAAGAATAACATGCGAAAACGGTGGTCGCACAGCTTTAGAAACACTCTTTGCTCACTTTGGTAGCTTTGTCTCATGCCAAGCGAAGGGACGGATATCTGTTGTCTCGTACGTATAGGTCAGACTGTTTACAAAGAACAGCCACTTAGACGGAAACTGTCGTACAGGGAGAGGAAAGGGAGTTGAAGTGTGTTATCAGAGAGTCGATGAACTGTCAGTGAACAGTGGAGAGGGGCTCCACCAAGGCCCAGTGTAAGACAAATAAAGAATATTTAAACACTGACTCATTCGAAGCTACTCTAGTCCAAAAGTAAAACGTGGAGCTTAAAATGAGCATAATTGGTTCTCTTTAAATCTATTTGTTGCAATATCTTTTATACTGAGCATTCCTTTAAAATACCCTCTGCAGGCTGAATAGGTAAATCCATTTTGGACGCCTGCAACTTTAATTTTCCACCATAATAAAGCTTGGGTAAGATAAGGCTGACTCAGTCTGTAAAATGCTCTTTCTTCAGCAGTCTACTGTGACTTGTCTGCACCGTCCGTTGCAATACAGTGCAGCTGCCAATCCCGAAGGCTATCATCAACATCACAATTAGTAAAGTAGCACATTAGTGTGCTAAAAACATGACCTAAATTCTTGAGCTTTAAGATAATTCCTGTTGCTGTTAACCTGGACTCAACTAAAATGAGTTAAGGTGAAGATATAACTTGTATTAAAACTGGCAACAGTGATGTCTAATGATACAGATTAGTCAAAGCAATGCAGACAGTGATTCTGGAAACAGATGTGTTCATCTACTGAGCTCCACTGAGCTGCAATTTGAAACATTTCCTTCGGTCTAAATTTAGTCCAGACTTTTTTGCCAGTGACCTTTAAAAATGGGTAATTCAGTTTTGCACAAGAGTGATGAATAAAAATGACATGTGATCACAGATGTTTAGTCACAAGCAGTTTATCGCTGCTTCAGAGTAAACATGCAAGAGCGAATAAAAGTCTCATAAGCTGAAAAATGTAATCGTGAGTCGACTTAATAAGCAATGCGTCATCAAATCATACACAGTAGGTGTAGAACTCAAGATATTAAAATTCTGAGAACTTTCCACTTAAATTAGTTACCTTTGTTTTTTTATTTAGTTGTGTCAGAGTTTGTGTTTTACAGATTAACCGACTAGTTTTACTGACAAGTATCAGCTAACATACTGAACATTTTACCTGCTAAACATCAGCCTCCTCATTATGAGCACATTGCAAGAAAGTTTGCTATAGATTAACTGGCATTTAACAACACAGAGCCACAGGCAGCAGCAGCCTGACATGACGGTCTCCTACATACTTCAGAATCCTATTATTGGATTGTCTTTTGGGATTCTAGCTTTCCAGCGATTGCAGCTGAGTTTAAACATAACGATCATTCTGTTATCATCCACTGAGCTCAGCCAGACGGTAACAGCTGTGTGAAGCTGATGAGCTGATGAGAGCTCAGCGTCCGATGTTTGAGATTATACCTCCCCCTGGTGAATCTCTGAGTGGTTTTACGTGCCAAGATGAGGTGAAAGAGGAACAACTCGTATGTCTAGAACAACAAAACTACAAGTTGAGACAATATAATGGGTGTTATCTGGGTAGAGTCTATAAAATGCATCGCCAGGGAGACCAGGTGAAAGTCTAAACACTTTATTGAAGTAAAGCTGGGTTCTGTATACAGTAGAAACATGATCAATCAAACCTCCTCTCCCCACCTCTTGGTCCTTCCCATCTGATGTGAAAAACAAGGAAGAGGAATCTAAGAAAATGAGATGTCCTTGCTCACTTTAAAGCATTATCAGCTGGATATTTTGTGTGGAATGGCAGTGATCATTCAACCAATATATAGGCTTACCTTTAATTAACATAAGCACAATGTGTGCCAAAAATGTATAGATATTACTTCACAGGGTTAAAATCCTTCCCCACAGGAGCTCGTATTAAAGCTCTCCCCTCGAGATACACTTTAGAAATGGAGACATCCCTCAAGATGCCACACTGAGATAAATTCCCAGGTCACAGGCAGAGGGCAGGAGGAGGGAAAGGAGGGGAGGGCCTGGAACGAGAGAGTGAGTAAACAAATTATACTCATGCAAAAAATGAACTCGTGCGCAGATAAACAAAACATAATTCCTTCATGGGTCCTCACGAACAACATTTTGAGCGCTATTTCCTGGCCTTCTAAAATTCTGAATGAAACCTAAATGGATTCAATTTTTCAAGTTTGTTTTGGAGCTTGAAGTCAGGCCGACCTTCTTTATCCATTTATAGTATGAGAAACTATGCGATACTGATAAGATAATGACAAAGTTGAAAAATCAGTGCAGTGTGGCTGCAGATTGTGGCTGAAAAGATGTTATTAAACCTCGAATCAACCGATAATCAGTAAGAGAAGGCTGGGGTTGATACTTCTCTGGTTTCTTAAGCTCTTTTCTTCTTCAACTATCAGAAGTATTACTGCATATCAGAGGACTTTAAATGAGATGGGTTTCTTTGTTTCTTTAAAGAATACATAAACATCCCCATGCTTACACATACATACATGCATACAGTGGCGGCGGCTCTGACACTTGGAAGCTGGCGGTGGACTCCTCGGTTCCTGTGGTTTGCTGGGTGGAGCCTCCTTGGTCTGATTCCTGTGCTTTCCACTGTTGCTCATTGGATTGGGATCTGGGGAGCTTGGAGGCTGGAGGCTGGAGGCTGGGCCAACAGTTTAGGTTATTTTTCTTGTTCTGGAAGATTTTCTTGAGCACTGTGGCGAGGCACATTTTCCTGCCATTGTCACTGGGGAGCGACTTTGCTGTAGCTGGGTTGGGGGGGGGGGGTAGATGGGTGGTATGCATCAGTGTAACATCCACACGAACGCCAGGACCCGACACTGCATTGTAACGAGACGATCAGCATTATTTACATCAGGGGTCGGATGTCAGTTTGTTTTAATGCTGTGGCCGAGCAGCGCACAATCACTCCAGTATGAAATATTTCTCCCACACGCTTCTACATCTGCACTAATCAATACCAACATCTGCACTGTCCTGTTGTCTGACTTTGATTAGATTCCTAATGTCAGCCCTCTGTGCACTTCAGCTATAATTAAGAGGCTATTTGCAGCTCAAACGCTAGCTTTCCATTTATTTATTTTTGGCACATTTGCTTGTCATGAACTTTCCATGTGTAACTAACAACCTTTCCTGAGCTGCAGCCAGAGAGAAAAGTAGGACATGGAAATGGAAAAGTCAGTGTCATGAAGGAGTTATGGCTTCAGTAGAGCTACATTTAGTTTACTGTCAAAAAACTGCTCAACAGCCGCTACATTGTAACTATTCTGTACCATTAGGGATTTTGGTCTCAAGCTCATAGCATGCCCATGTATGGTTGCATGGAAGCATATATACCCATAAAAGTGTCAGCAAACTATCTGCTGCTATTTTAACATCTTCTTGTTAGGTTGCTGCATTTTTATTGTTTTAAGTGTTATACAAGAATTAAAGATATTTCATTTATCTCTATTGTAGCCACAGTTCTTTTAGAGGGGAGAAATAAGGGCCTGTAAAGGGTTGCAGCAGAATGAGTAATGTGTCAAAACAGCCGCTGATTTAAGACTGCTGACGCATCCTTCTGCTGAGTCCACGTTTTGCCATTTTGAAACAAACCTGCTCTGCCTCGAGTATTTCTCTCACGAACCTTTCAAACAGTCTTAAAAGTCACTGTATTCATATCATCAAGAGGTCAAATATCCCCCCCATCACCAGCAGGTATCTACTGAGAAACTACTGAGGGACACAGACCTCTACAGGCTCGGCAATGGCAACCTGACTGTTATTAGGTATAGGGATGAAATCCATTGGAGCTCAGTGATGCCCTGACCCAGACCTGGAAGGAGATCCCCAGGACACCATCCATCGTCTCTTTAGGAGAACGCCCTGCATGCATACAAGCACGTGGGGTCCAAGCAAACTACTGAATACCATTTTGAATTGCTGCAAAAATTGAGCAAACTGGACTAACCTGCTGCATTATTTTTTTTCTTTGATTTTTTGGGTGTCTTTGAATTCACCCCTCTATAGTCAAAATTTGATGCACCATACAATACCATCTGAAAAGTGGTATTGTATGGTGATTGGCACCAACTCGGCATGGAAATGATCCCAAATGCACTGCCAATGCAGTAAAAGCATACCTGGAAAGAAAAACATACAATGGAACACAGTCAGTCACGGATTTGCCTCCCCGAGAGTCCAGAGCTCAATGTTATAGAAGCAGTATGGAATCATCTTTTTCAGAGAATGAATCAAGAAGGCTGGAGAAATATTCCTGAAGACTACTTCAAGAAAGCTGGCCTAAATGTGCTTCTGGAAGAATGGTCATAAATTCCCATAAACGCACTCCCAAACCTTGCGGAACGTCTTCCCAGAGGAGCTGAAGCTGTTATAGCTGCAGAAGGTGGGCCGACATCACGTTAAACTCTGTGGAGTAAGAGTGGGACGTCACTCAAGTTCATATCACGTGACGGCAGACAAGTCAATACTTTTGGCAATGTAATATATTTCCCATTTTCCTGGGAAAATGGAAGATGGCTGCAGAATTTTTTTTTCCGACACACCAAACCCAAGTATTTTCTTGTATAATTTATTTTGAAAACATGTTACAAATATTAGTTTCCCTTTATAAAACAGTTACCTGTGGTCATAATTACAACAGTGTCCTGGCAATCCCCTGTCAATATTGCATGTAACTGCATCTGAATAGCAAGTGCATAAGGAACTTAAAATGAGGCCGAATATCAAACAGGGGTCCTGAACTGCTATCAGCTCAGTTTGGCTGGTTGTCCATCTGTGAGCCTGGCTGGTAAGACTGGATGTCCTCCCCGATGAACTCTGATACTGTGGAAGAAGAAGAAGAGGATCACAGTCTTGCTACTCAGTTCACTGTTGCAACCAATATCCTATACTGTGTACTATATCCTCTAAATACGTATGTTCAACATACTTCTCATTCAGTTTCAGCGGTATGGATATTATCAGATCTCAGTGCATCATAGGATACTTGAATTCTCTAATATTCTTCATAAAATGCACACATATATAAAAATTCTCACATATAATTTCACCCTATTAAATCAGACAAAAGTGTCTAACTTCAGATGCACTCCACATGCTACCTGTCCACCTCAAACACTTAACTTTTAAAATACAACTAAGCAGTGAAGGCTGGAAACATCTTCAAGATGACACCAAACATTGTGTCAGCTGATATCTGTATGGTAAGATTACATTTAATCTTAATTTCAGAATTATTATGATCAAATTCGTCGTCAATAACTGCATGCAGATAAATCATGAAAAAACAATAATGTATTTTTGCCACATATGCCTATTAATTTCATTCAGTTCAACTGAGGTTCAATTCACACCATTTCACAACAACAGTGGCCTCAAGGTGCTTTATACTGTAGAGCATCCCGGAGTATTGGAGAATAAAACTACATTTAATGACATGCTGCAGTGATGTATAAACACCTGGGGAGTGAAAGGAGATTAGGGGAGAGCTCAGTGTGTGATGTGAAATCTTACAGCAGTCTGAGCCTAGAAGCTTTAAGACACGTCTATAGTTTAACTAATCGGTGTGTCATCGGGTTTCACGGATAAATAAAGTTGGTCCACATCATTTGACACAGGCGGTGCACAGATGGTAAAAA
The DNA here is from genome assembly GCA_015052665.1 of Apistogramma diplotaenia. NCBI lineage: Eukaryota > Metazoa > Chordata > Actinopteri > Cichliformes > Cichlidae > Apistogramma > Apistogramma diplotaenia. Next base: position 6,215 of record VOQJ01012970.1, read on the forward strand.
CCTCACCTTGCATTGGGACAGAACTATAAATCTCTTGTCTACAGACCTTTAAATAAAAACCGCGAAAACAACAAAAATGTCAAATTTTGAATTCAAACTAAATCAAAAAAAAAAGTTTGGATTAATTCTTTCCACACGTTTTGTATTAGTGATCAGAGCCAGAATGCATGGAGGTGGTCATATACAGATACGGGTTTTGTCATAGTACTGGCAAGAATTTAAAAGTACTTTCACCACTGAGGACTAGCAGGATAAGCATGGAGATGAGTCCACTGTCACAGGCCATAAAAAGATCATTCATAACCTTCCTAGTATTGTTTCTGTGCTATGATGCACTTTAAATCCCAGACGGAAACTCTTCAGATAGATCATTCCTCTGCAGATGATCAGTTAGCTGTTTGGCAACAACTCTTTCAAGAATGTTTCAAATAAGAAGAAGGCTAGAATTAATCACTCAGTTTCTCAGGCTAACAATTCATTCCAACAAGACACTTTTAAGCCAAACTGGGTGGCAAAGTAGGTTGGAGAGCCCAAATTCAAATTATTAGATTATAACTAATACATTTTGATAAAAGAAATACAGTATAAAAATAAAGTGTGCTGTTAAACTGCAGCTGACCCTGCAGGTAATGTAAAAATAAAATTGTAATTCAGTCTAGAAGCCAAATGTTTACAGCATTCGCCACATGACTAAAACCCTGGTTTGAATCGTGGCCAGCTAAGCGCCTCTATTGCACGTCATATCACAAGATTTAATAAACTTGTTTCAAAACGTGCCTTTACATTGAACTGTGACACTGACAAAAACCTCCAGGCCTGAAAAATGAGGACAAAGCTGAAGTGCCAAAAAATTGCAGTTCCTCTAAAGGCCACTTGAGACTGGCTGCAAATGCGAGTCAGTGTCCACTGATTCCCATTTAAAAAATGCCTCACTTTACAGCATTAAAGTCACGTTTACATCCCGATTTAAAAAAAAAGTCTCTATGAAAACTTTGCCTCTCCACAAGAACTGCACGAGTTGAATTTCTTTCATAACTGATACATTTGGATACTGGAAAGGTTTCAAGTTTGACTGACAATCATCGCAACACATGATGCAGGCGTAACAGATCACTGTCTGCTAAGTATTATTGTGGTGTCCATGATCTTAAGAGCATGTGTGATACAGCTGTTCAGGAACTCTGCTCTAATTTTTGGAGACTGAAATTCCTGTGTTTTATTTACATGTTACTTAGCAATACGTAGCAGATATGTGTGTCAGTATTAGCTAATACATTAGCACTAAAAACTCTCATCCAAATATGGCTACCTCTAGCTTAAAAAAGAAAAGAAAACTACATGGTGACATCCAAAATTCACCATTGGACAATTACACAGTTGCCACAATAAGCACATTTATTCTCCTATTCATAACACCATAAATCTTTCATACTCTTTCAAAATTTCTATGTATGTGTTTGTAGCCACTTATTTCCTTTTCATCAAAACAATTATATCAAATATCTCACCTTCTTCAAACGTAATGTGGTGCATAGAGGCAGAGCTGGTAAACTCCAGTGGGCACTCCTGGATCTTGCCATCCCTCTCTCCCCCAAGTCCTGTGTTCAGCACCCTTCCCTGGGGGTCCCAGCCCTCATAGTGGGAGAAGGATGCTGGGCAGATGTCCTGGTAAAGGTTGGGGTTGGATGGAGGGGAGGGACACACCTCCTGAGGATAAGCAGAGTACTGTGGGTAAGGGGAGTTGGGGATGGGAGGCAGCGGGGAGGCTGAGATGGGACTTCCAGCTGGGAATGGGCTGAGAGAGGAGGAGTGGGAAGGAGAAGGTGAGGAGGACAAGTAGGGGGAATCCAGCCATGGGGAAGGTGAGGGAGAGGGAGGCTGTGGACCACGTGGGTACAGAGGAGGAAGGAGCTCAGTGAAGCCCAGCTCTAGGTTCTCAAAACTGGGGTGACGCTCGGAGAGGGCTGGTCTGGACCCACCGGGCTCCTCCGCTGCTGCGTCAGGTTTCGAGCAGTACTCCTCATTGTAGTTTATGGGCGGACACGGAGAGGAATAGGTGGAGGGGTAGAGGGGCAGGTGGAAGCCTAGGCCTCTCTCATCAGACATGGGGTCTCCTCTCACGTGGAAGCCTCTGTCCATCCTGGGTTGACCCCCAGCAGAACACACAGTCCCGCTATCCAGAGGTAGCGCAGCGGGCCGAGAGAGCAGGGGATCGTCCTCTTTGAACATGACTGAGGGAAGAACCAGAAAATAACTGACATGCACATTTGACGTTTATTAGTATGTAAAACACATCTCACACATCTCTTGATATCTGAATTATTTCTGGGATTGGATACTCACTGGGTAAATACTTGAAACAGTGAGTGCTGCTCCGTTTCCTCTTCCCGTTAGAAACATAAAGACTGACCGACACAGGCCGACTGAGGGAGAGGTCACTGTAGGCTGGGACCCTCACACATAACAAACACTGGGAGGCATAAAGACGACATACGGGGGAATTAGTAGAGGATCTTCCACTATGCTGGTTGTGTCTGCTGAACATCACTAATGTACCTCATTGCTGTTGTCACGGTCAATATGGGCCTCCTCCTCCCACTGTAATTTACCATCTAATACACAAGAGCACAAGGACAAGGGTAGTGTAATGAATACAATTGAGTAGATCAGAGGGGCAGCTCAGGTTGAGACACAGTTAGAGAGGCAAAGTTGAGATGGTTTGGACATGTGCAAAGGAGGGATGATGAATATAGTGAACAAAGGAGGCAGAAGATGGAGCTGCCAGGCAGGAGTGAAAGAAGACCACATGGAAGAGGGTTGACAGAGCTGAGGTTCGACTAGGGACAGTATTTTGATTTCTCGTATTCCAAAACAAGATTTACTTACCTGTTCCTCTCTCCATGAAAAGGACTCTGGAGACTGGCAGGAAGTTTGTGCCGCTCAGCAGCAGCTCCTCCCCTCCTTCCACAGAGCAGGAAGTGAGGCTGATCGACTCGATGACAGGCAGCTCCTGGGCCGAACGCTGGGCTGTGAAAGAAACGACAAACGCATAATCAGCCTATTGGGTTTTATCTATAAGTGCCGCTCATCAAGGTCGGTGGGGTTCAAAGTGCTTCACAGGGCAATAAAACAGAATAAATAATAGCAAAAAGAAAATAGTTGAAGCAGCAACAAGAACTAATGCAGGATAAAGGAGATTAAAAAGACATAAAATAGAATCAAATGTAATATAACCAATCAACTCTTGGAGGGTAAAAATTGTGCCATTACAGATACAATTTAAAAGTGAATAAAACTATGATGTTTATAACATTTAGGTAAGCAAACAAATATCAAATAAAAATGTTTATAAAGCATGAGGATCTTTGGGAGTTTCTCTCCAACTCCAAGGGTCAGTGCATGTTTCAAATCGGACTCCTTTAAAGCTGAATTCTGCATTATAAAGTGAACTCTCCATAAAGCAGCCACTCACAGCATTCGATGGGCAGAGAGGCAACCTGCAGAGCCAGCACCCGTCCAGGGGGTGCTGAAGGGGGTGCTACAGGGAGGTGGGTGCGAAACACCAAACGAACACGTGTGTTTTTTCTTCCGACATCTGTTTCTCCTTTTCTGAGCTCGATGTCTGAGTTCCTCAGTTTCAAAATTCCGGCGCAGTCGATGCTGAGAAATGTAAGATTCTTCTTATTACATGAATTTGAGCCGGAAAAGCTTCACTCAACATGTCTCTGCAGCAAAAACCTGTTTGATAAAGCTTTGCATCACTGAAACTGGAAGAACAGTGTAAAACCTGAAGTGGACATATTATGATCTTTGCCCTACTCCATATGTTATTCTTGGACTCTGCCAGAGTAGCTTTGCTTCATTCCCAGTTCAAAACACTGCTTATTTATCTCAATCTAGGTTTTGGTGCAACCCCTCAGTTCATCTGAGCAGTTTCAGCTACTCTCCCTTTAAGGCCACACTCCCTTTGATTTCTCTTCTCATTGGCTGCCCAGTATATTACATGTCATATACACAATAGTGGATTCTCGTATTAGACGTGAGAAAGCTTTACTTAACTTTTTGAAACCTAAGTGCAAACATTCCCTGTGAACCAAAGTTCAGACTGCTCTAAATGCTTGGTTTCAGGCAGTTCTTCTGCTCTTGGAGCTGTATGATGTCACTGAGAGCCGATATCCTTAATATGGTCATCTCAGACACACACATATGGCACAGCAGTCAAACGGGAGGAGCCAGCTAATGATGGCAGTGAATCTTGAAACACTAGTCTAATAGACTCCAAGGATAAAATATGAAGCTGCAAATGAGCATCACAGATCCCATTTAAAGGTTATTATATATAAAAAACTTAATTAAGCAGGAAATGACTACTTTGGTTGAATTTTCTAATGTATGGTGCATCATATTTATAAATAATTAAAATATTCAAAGCAGCAGACAGCAGCATAAGAACTGAAACTGTGGACTCACAGTGCAGTCATGTTGTTCTCAGGACTGAGGGGGATGTCCAGCAGTTTGGTCCCCGCCTGGACGCTCTCATGACTGGCAGTGCCCACCATCTTCCCAGTCACCCTGAAGGGGAAGATACATTTGAACTTACCAGCTCAGTTACATAGTTGCATTTTTAAAAGTGAAGTTCCAGCAGAACAAAAATTATTTATGAAGAAAAAATGTGAAACTGTTGCTGATGACAGCCACTTTCACTATGCTCAGCTTCTGCGAGCACAGCGTCACTACTTTTTCGCACATTTTCAAATGACTTGGAAAAATTAACGAGCATTATACCTCCGTTAATTCATCCACTTTAATTTCAATTATCACTAAAATAAATCCATCCATCCTGATCTCTTAGACTTCATTTGATGTTTTTAGTGTTTATTCTGTCAATAATGAAACGTAATGATTCATTATCTTTCTTTTGTCTTCTCTTAATATGCTTTGCATTAAAATATTTAATATTATTTTGGTATTAAGTTGATGGAATAGTCCTCAAAGGGACCAAAAATTATATTAAACTCTAAAGGAGTTTAAGTAAAATTTGACAAAACACGACCTTGCATCAGTATGATAACCTTTGTGCACACGGTGTCCTGTTGTTTGATGGTTTTTAATCGATGTCATCCTGCGTTTGTGCACTTTTTTCAGTTTGTGTTGTTTGTTAGCTTCTCTCTTGTTGTGAAAAGTTAGACAGGATATAATAAGAGTAAAAAAATTTTTTCTCGATTACAGAACTGATCTGAGAACAACTGCAAGACATTTTCTGGACCAGCTGGTGGTTTATTACACAATGGCTAAAGTCACGTGATGTGTCCCCTGGATTCTGTGTTTCTTGAACATTATTACATGGAAAAAAAAGTTTCTTTTAAAAATTGAAATATACCGCCACTCATGTACCTGTGTATCTGATAGAAAGGATGTGGTCTGATTGTGCGGTCATCAGCTGTTCCGACGAAAACCTGAAGAGAGAGCGGCTTCCTCTCCGTGTAGCCACACAGCTGCAGACACAGAGAGACGCAGTGTGAAATCAAAGTGTGGTGAGGCCAGCAGCAGTGAACCACGACCACATGGCCAAAGAATTTGTTCGTGCGAACATGATCAAAGACATTTTAACCTTAAATTACAGCTGATATGAAGACAAAGTGACACCAGTGAAGAGGAGAATGTGACGATGGTCTGCGTGTTTTGTTTTCACCTTGACAACAGGATGTCCTGTTGGCGCAGCTTTGACGGCTCCTCTGCTGCCCTCTGTCTCGTAGTGGGCCCTGTGATGTGGCCGAGGCTGGACCTCAATGCGTAGCTCATACTGGTCAAACTGGGATGGCAGCGGCCAATCAAGCGGCGGCAGGGCGTTAGACCTTAAGTATATTAGATGTGACTTGTTTAAGCATGGAGGAAGAGGGTGAAAAACAAGTATTTTTTAGGGCGGTTAATGCTGAAATGTGACGGTGTCCTTGCCTGAACAGAGGGCTGTGGGCGCTGGCTCGGGTCCTGCCCCAGGCTAGAGGAGGGGGAACAGAGAGGTAGTCCATGCCAACAGAAGGGGGCTCTCTCCTGGTCTGCTGGGTCTCTGGTAGTGGGCAGGGGGAGCTGTGGCCTAGAGCCTGCTCCTGATCCACCTCCCTGGGAGACAACTGGAACACAAAAAGCTCACCACTTTAGTTCTCCACAGCCTTCTCGTTATGGAGACGGAACTTAATTTTTCAAATCCCACATGCTAGGTTCCCTGAACAAACTCAAGGATGAAGGGAGTAATTATAAATAATAAGTGGGAGGAAAAAAATTCAGGCAAATTTAAGTATAACCACAGTACAGGAATTTATGAACACAAAAAAAAATGGTACAACATACAAAAAAGAACAGCTGAAAACCCGACTTCCTCTAAAACAAAGTTAACACAATTATACCAGATCACAAAGTATGGAAGCAAGAAAACACGCCAGTGCCGACTGAATGCTAACATATGGTCGACACTGGCACTGGCTGCAGCTCCTTCCGGCCTTTGGAGACATCTACACTAATACAGTCTCTGCTCACATGAGCATTTTAGAAACATTTGTGCAATAATCTCCGTGCACATGGACCACAGACAGGCCTGCTTATCTGTTCAAAGTAGATTACAGAGAAATAATAGTAATGGCAAATCATGCGACCAGAAATTTCTTTGTTTGGACCAGCAGTCGGGTGGAACTCCTGCCGAAAGCAAATGGACTGGTACTTATATAGTACTTTTCTAATCTAAATGAGCACCCAGAGAGTATTTTTTAATATAAGCCACATTCACCCAATCATGCACAGATGCTATGACTTTAAGTGCTTTCTAATTACCCACATTCATACTCTGATGGATACATCAGGGTTCAGTATTAACAACAGCAACATTATCATTATCAACAGGGGAAGTGATGGGATTGGGAAAAAAAAGTACCCAAACATTAAGGATGAAATCTCAAAAGATACCTGAGCTGAGGTTAAGCTCTGTGGCTGATCAGACCCAACCAGGAAGCAAAACCTAAGTGTCTAACTCTCCAGACTTAAACACCGTTTTCACACTAGAACTGTCTCAACTTTTGGGGGTGGTTGAAATGGAGGATTAGCGGAGATGTTAGATAGAAGCATAGTAATATAAACACAGACTGTATAGATGGCTCTGAAACAAGCCAGAACCTGCATTATTTCTAATGGCCACCAGGAAGCGACTCTTGAAAAATTTCATTACATAAAAGTCAGTGAGGAAGCTGCTAACTTTTCTACCTCAGCGAACATTTTCCTGAGAACTGTTTCTTCAATGCAACATGGTGTTCATTTAGTAAAATATGGTCACATACAGACTAAAATACACCATGAAGTATGATGTGCTTTATGGGATGGATGCCTTTTGTTTCACAAGTTGTTACTGTATGAGCGATATAGTGATGACAACTCGAGGTCTCATAGCAGGAATAAAAAAAATATACTTCTGCTCTGAGACCACTGTTCTCAGTCACCAGCTCCAGACAAAGTCTATAGAGCACACACAGCACTTTACCTGTTCCAAGGATGTCTTCCTGGTTTTCTGAGGAATGCTGAGCTCACAGCTGCTGGGCGGAGCTTGTGACTGAGGGGTGGACTCTCCACCCTCCAGGTTGCACCCCTGCAATTCCTCTGAGTAACTGCCTCTGCGCGAAGTACAGGGAGATGCCAGCGGGGAGTTTCTACGCTTTTTGCCACCAGGGGAGGTGGGCCTTGAGGAGGGCGAGTGCCCAAAATTGATGCTGCCGTCGTTCAGCTCCTCCTCCTCCACCAGTAGGGAGTCGCAGCTGGAGGCGGGGCTGAGCCAGCCTCGGGAGGAGGGGCTAGAAGCGGGGCTGGGGCTGAGGGAGCTGGGGCATCTATCACGGTAGCTAAAGGGATCCAGCAGGGGAAGGTAAAGGCGCTCTCTGTCCCACCCACCACTGCTACCCATGTCCCAGTAGCTGGAAATGGTGGGTGTTGGGTCATCGTCAGGTGAGATGGTGGTTATCTGGATGCTGGGGCACTCAACCACACGAGATTCAGAAACCTGGACGAAAGATGAGAGACTTACTAACTTTGTCACAAGAAACATAAATATCTAAAATGCAATTAAAGTCATTTATCAGTGAGGAATAACAAATATTTATTTCAGTTTGTGAGCTACTTCTTTTCTTTGTAAAATATTAGATTTTTACAGTCAGCACAAGTCATGTGAAGTGTATCGATTATCAATCTAAACAGCTCCCAAGTCACTGTGCCGAACCTGTAGGAATGAAAAGTAGCACATCTGCTTTTTAGATGATATTTCCCGAACCGCATGAGTAGAATCACTAAGCGTGTGGCACTGGATCAGGTCTGTGTGTAAACAGTGTTTGAACCTGATTCACTCTCTAAATTTGCATTTGTTTGTACACATTTATTTCAAAGCTTCTTTCCCAAAAAGTTTAAACAGAAAGTCAGTTTTGTTTAGATGGAGAGTATAATGTTGTCTCAGAAAGTCTTTATCCTCAATCTTTAGACCTTCCGTTCACATAAGGAAAATCTATCCAAGAAAAGAAAACCCCTTAATAGGAAGGAAAAATGGAAGTAACCCAAGAAAAAGCTGCTGAGGAAGTATCCCCCTTCATGGACCTACTTACATGAAATTGATGATGTGTGCACAGAAAAGCAACATAGCAGATTTCCAGTACAGAAGGTCAAGATGGCAAATTTGCAGAATTTGAAGAATATGATCCTGGAATAAACTTCAGGCCAACAAATCAGCGAGCTGCTGCAGCTAAACACCAGACTGCAAGCGGCAACTTTAACTTTGTTTCTCCAAGGTTGAAAATGCAGATTATAACAGGTACAGGCACAGGTTTCCTCACCTGTACGGAGCGTGCCGGCAGGCTCTCGTAGGTCCCGCTGAACTCTCTGATGTGGGCCCTTCGTGGAGGTGGAGAATGCATCCCCGCCCGCTGATTGGACATGGGTGGTGGGCTGGGGATGCTGATTGAGTGACCTGCGTGAGAAGCAGCCAGGTGGTTGTCTGTAACTGAAAATAAATAACGGTCAGGATGAATGTTGGGACACACCCACGAACTATATGAATTGCAGTTTACAACACTCTTTTCCTGTTGGCAACCTGCCTATTTGCTTAAAATGACTATAATCAAATGCTGCTAATGAAGAGCACATTGTTCTGTTTGTTTTACACCTTTTCATCCACATGACAATAAATAATTGTTCATCTGTTTTTCTTCCTCCTTTCTGAAACTTTCTTTTTATACATTGTGGGTTTGGGGGGGGGGGGGGGGGCCCCCCCGTTAAAATTTTTCAATAAACACCAGATGG
>VOQJ01012971.1:0-15301 GCA_015052665.1 Apistogramma diplotaenia
ATCCTGTTAGCATAAATTATTTGTTCCATAAAGAGACTTGATTAAAGGTTTAGAGGGTTTTTTCAGTTTGTACCCGTGAAGCTGCCCGACTGCTGCATTCAAGTGTGGCACTGGAAATGACTGAAGTGAACCAGCGGAGCCGACTAAGCTCATATAACCACACACACACACACACACACACACACACACACACACACACACACACACACACACAGGGATGGTGGTGCATGGGAGGGGAAGAAAAAGTGGGTGAGAACGAGACCGAGAGACATTTCGAGAAAGTTAAAAATACAGAGAGAGCGAGCCGAGGTGGTGAGTGAGTCAGGTGGTCAAATCGTTCCTGCCACCTCATTAGTGGCGATGACATCACAGCTGATTCCTCTTTTGGTCCGCTACTACCGCTCCGCCGCTCCTCTGTGAACAGAGCTGCTACCGGCCAGCGTCTTTAACGGCGGAGTCCGGGGAGCCGCTTTTATGTCGTCAATAACTCAGAGCACCTTAAAAAAGGAGGCGGGATCGAGCGAGATTGGTGAAGCCGTTTCTGAGCTGAGGTTTGATTTCTTTAATGTTAGATTTATTCCCCTTCATGAACGGACTGCAGAGCAGCTGCAGCTGTCGGTGCTCAGCTGATTTAGCTGAAGCAAAGTCTTTAGCGGTTTCACATTAATGCCGACACAGACAGTTTAAAGATGGTGATGTAGCAACGCAGCAAATATCTCACAGGTGAGCAGGAGCTGCTTCCAAACTGGCTTTCAGTCCAAACAATCTCCTTACCTTTTTCTCTGCTTTGACTGTACCTGCTGTGTCCAGCATTATCTCACCAGGAAATAAAGGCCCGATAATCAGAAGCAGCTTTTGACTTATGCTGGAACCAAATGCTGAGTGTGCAGAAAAGTTGGTGTGTAATTTAGTGTCATTTTTCATAAGAAACACAGAATTTTTTGGTCAATTAACCTGTTGGTGACACTGACATAAATGTGGCACAGGCCTGATTGTGTGCTCACCACTGCACCACTGAAGATAAGAAACGTTGTGTGTGCTGTTTGCATGAGACTGAACTCCACTGAGGTCACATGCTCTACACAGCCAAGGCGGCTTCGCCAGCTTATTTCCAATTTCATTATGTGTGCTTTAACAGCTGCTTTATGCTGCTCTGTGTTCATTCGTTTAATTAGAGATGCTTAAGTAAGTGTTGGGTTTAAACTTTATCAGAGATGGCCAGCACCTATTGAAAGAGCCATTTCTGCACTATAACAAGTGGCTTCAGTTGTGTCGTTCGTGTTTTGCATGCATGTGCTTTTCATTTCCACTGATTGCAGTTTGCAGTGGCAGAAAGCCATTACAAAGTGCCATTTGACGTCTTTTAAGGGAACCAGAAGATTGGGTGCAAGCCCCAAGGTGGCAATGTCAGGAAAAAAATCTTAACCTTGTGCCAGCCTAGTTACAGTGTCCACACAAATATAACCATGTCTGGCTCGCAGAGGCTGCACGAGTTCTGATTGTCCCCGCGGCAGCGCTGCACCACTTTCAGTGGAGCTGCTTTCTGTGATGGAAGTCCTGTCTGACCACGTCCCTCCTGCCTCTGTGATCTGCACCGGAGCTCCTCACTCGTCAGGTTTTGGGGGAAGACGACGAGTCAAATCTAGGAAGCTGGTGTGGCTAAAAAAAATTCTGGCACACACCACAGTCATGGCTGTTTCTGCCACACTGTGACACACTGAGACACTCCAGGAGTTATAGTTCTAACTCTGCCTGACCTGGCTGACCTCTGGGGAAGAATTCAGTCCACAACTGTGTAAATTAAAACTAACAACGAAAAATAAATATATAAATATGTAAAAAAATGACATAAGTAAATACGTTTAATACAAATACAAAGGTAAGGTTTCAAGTAGAGTTTAATTTTTTATCCTCTACAGCAAAGTGTGGGCTGGGTTAGTTTGTACAGTTACATGTTTATTCATATATATTTATTCATATAAAGAGAAATGAGCCCTGCGACAGAATGGTGACCTGTACAGGGTTCACCCTGTCTCATATGACAACTGTGCTAGGCTCCAGCCGATGGATGGATGGATGGATGGATGGATGGATGGATGGATGGATGGGCTCCAGCCCCCCCCCACAAGGACCAGGATGGGTGCGAGATGGATGGATGGAAAACGTGACTTAAAACTGGGCTTGGTTAGTTTGTGATATCACTCATCACTCTGACCTAAATTTACTGCAGTCGTAGGTGCGTCACATCAGCCTTAACATCAGCTAGGTAGCATTAGCAGCTTACAGCCAACAGTTTGGGATCTTTTTTTCAATGAAATTCATCTATTTTGATTAGAGTGAAGATTGGTTGGAGTTCCTGTTTTTTAACTGAGCCGCAGGACTCTTAACTTCAGGAATGGCTGCTCCAGAGACCCCCTGTCCTCATGTGTGAACATTACATTTTGGCTTTTCTGCACCTTCAACTGCACTCAGCTCAATAAAGTGCTTCATACTTTGTTAAAAATGTTTGTGTAATGCTCAATTGTCCCTATATTCCTGTTCAATGATGGTGTTTGGTTGTTAGATTTATCACATCCAGCTAATCCCAAACACGCAGCCAGGAGAAATTAAAAATGCATCCCAAGCATGTGCCTGGGTCTCAGGTGGATCACAACTGGAAAGCAGACCACTGATCAAGCACACAGAGGGTGTGTCTGCTGATTGAAACGCTCCAGACAGAAAGGGAGTGCGTAACCCTTCCAGACTCTCGGTAAACAGTGGAGGTGGACCTTCCCCCCAGTTTCCCCGGTGGAGCAGATCAGTGACCAGAAGCTGCTTGTGGGGAAGCAGTGCACGTGTGAATTGACACAACTGTGTTATTTTAAAGCAAAGGGCATTTGATTAAAAAGAACAACTCTTCAAAGTGGAGCATAAACTCGAGCAAAATGCAGTCGAAATGAAGGAAATTCAAAACGACCACTAGATAATGGATTAGAAGCAGATTTCCATCTCTCAAAGTGTCTTTTTATTGGCCCGCTGTGTTCACAAACTAAAAGGAGACATGCTCATACAGCTGCATGACGACAGCCCTCAGACGCACTCAGACAAACGAGATAAAAGTCACACAGACTTTAATTTCCCAGCATTTCTTTCATTGTTTTACAGCGTTCTGAGGGATGTCAAATCAAACAATAGCTTTTTACTACGCGCTTGAACCCAGTGCACCGCAAGCGTGTTTGTGAGAAACTCCATCATAAAACGGGATATGAACGGAAAAAACTAAGAGAGCGAGTTTCAGCTGATGTCTTCCAGTTGTGTGACCTCTCTTTCCTTCCCGTCTTTTTTCTGTCTCCCTCTGCCTCTCGGTTTAATAAGGCCAGCTGTAGAGTCTGGCTCTCCTGGGAAGCGCAGTAGAGTGTGGCTGGCGCTCAGGCTGAATGAGGCTGAAATTGGGGCTAGTGGTGGTGGGGGCTGCAAGTTGGGGGGGCGAGCACTTCCGACCATTTTCCCCATACAATACACTTCGCAGTCTGGAGCACTGGCAGGCCGCCACCGGCTCTCTCCTCTTCATCTTCTTTGACACCCTCCTTCATTTCCCTCCTTTCCATCCTACTTTTCTTCCTTGTCCTGCTTTCCACCACGCCGCCCTCTTTTCCTTCTATCCCCACTCTTCTTCCCGCTGCCATTATCGGTGGGCTCCCTGCTGCGGAGAGCAGACGATTACTTTCGGTAATGACCCAGTCCAGACGTCTGTTCAGTGGCATCACAGCAAACGTCCGCCCCTTTCCCCTCTTTCTATCAGCTTATGTGGAGGCCATAGAAGCGATTATCCGAGGACTACAATAAATAGCTCCGTTCCTTGGAGTGTCTTTCCCCTGCTAGACGCCTGCTCTCCGGTACCGTATCGAGTCCAGACCTGCTTCCGAGTTTTGACAGGTCCCTGACCCGTGCCAGAGTTGTTCACTTCAGTTATTCTGACTGAGTGTGTGTGTGTGTGTGTGTGTGTGTGCGTGGGCCCTGCTAAGATGGTGGGTGTTTTTCATCAGACTAATGAATAATACGTCTGAACTGAGAGAAGAGTATCAAGCGGGAGGAGGAGAAAGGATGGGGAGGAGAGGGAGGGGTAATGACTATCAGATGCTGCTCTACTACTGTGCTGCTGCCACCGCTGCTGCTGCTGTGTCCTTAAAGGAGAACGCCGCTCAATTTCAAAATATGTGATTCTTTTTCTATCTAGAACTGTCATGAAGAAGGAAGAACTTCCTTTTTGCTTCCTTTTGTCAGAAGAAAGAGCGGATTGAGTTCTACTTTAGCAGCATTTATTATAATACTCTCAATTATTATTATTCTTTTTTTGCTCTGTAACGTTTGTTCGTGGGATTCTCTAAGATGAATTTGCCAAACTCTCTTTGCCAGCTCGCACTAAATCACTCGTTTCACCCTGACAGATGCCACAGGTCCAGTCCAGGCAGTGCGCGCTCGGGAAATTACACCCTCGGCACAATCAACACCTCTTAAAAATACCTTGAGAGGCTACCTGTTCTGCTGCAGAAAAATCTCATTCACAAATAAAAGCACTTTTAATTTTCTGGCTTTGCTTGCAGCCGCGTTGTGCAGCTGTTTCCAGTGAAAAAGCGGTGAGGCTGAACTTAAACGTGACTTTAAGTGTTCACCAGCACAACTGTGAGCACAGCTTCCAAACTGAATGCTACCTTTATGCAAGCACATGCATAAATAATACCCTGTGCCGTGTCGCATCTCTTGTGAGACGCACCTATGTTCCTGAATGTAGCATAATTATTGTCTTTCTGGTCTGTATTCAGTTACATTCATAATAACAGCAACAGGCACATTCAGTGTCGCCAGTCTGGGTTAAAGGACATTGGTCAATATTGTTATGCAGTTTAGTGTAATTGTAGCCATTACTGTACTGTAATCGAACTCTTTCCTTTTCGTGTAACATTCGCTTGGCAAACACGATTATAAACATTATGCCCAGTGCAATGAGCTCTGGCAGTGATTCAGAGAGAAATGGATCGTGTGTCAGACCAACCGCACACTCCTGGGATATGCAAGCTAGAGGAAGATCATGCTAATGCATGTAATGATGGACCGCAGAAAGTGCAGCTGGTTTGGAAATGCACCTCCACGTTTTAGCAGTCAGTGAAAACAAAAATGCAGATAGAACGATGACACAAGTCATCTCAAAGATCACAGATTCATCTCCAGCTCCAGTGCTGTGAATCATCAGAGGAGCCCTGAAGTCCTGACGACACCGACATTACCACAACTCCTGACCTTCTTCAATGCCCCCCCCCCCAACACCACATTTTCTGTCTGTCTCTGCCACCGCTTTTAAAGGCATATATGCCAAAGTAATAATATTTAGAAGAGATCCAAAATGTTCTCAGAGTCAAACCCAACTGTTGACACATTGTCACAGCTTTCCTCCCAACGAGCTGCAGGAAACAGGCTCAAACATGTTTGTTTTGTTTGTTTGTCCGCTTTCATTTAGTTCTGATCATAGAAAAGCTTAAAAGTAATATTAAAGACTCTTTTTAAAATCTAAAACACTGATGGGAAGGAGGCCCAGTCCAGGGAACGGATGTGTCCAATGAGACCTGAAGGAAAATGGAAAAACTTTTGCCCAACAAACTGTAAACTGCATGATTTGTTTCTTGTTTCCATTGCAGTGGAAGTCCATTTAAGTTCTGCAGCTGAAGATTATTCTTCGTTTCTCAGCTTTTGTCTTTATTCAGCGTGAACAAAGTGGTGTAACACGACCTGTAAGAGCAGAGCTGCGCTGTTTGATTGCACCTTCAGGAGGAGCCGACGAAGCCAAAACCCGACGTGTTTCTGCTCCTGCGGATGCCGGAAGAGCAGCACATTTTGTTTTCATTACAGTGTTCAAACTAGACTTTAATTCCCAGATATGCTACACATTTCTGTGCTTCCTGTGTGTACTGTAATCAACCACTGCAACCAGCCCTGGCTTTGGTTCCTTCACTCGACACCACAGCGTAAACACTACGCCTGAGATTGAAGGGTAGGATAGATACGGAGGGGAGGGAGAAAAATGGGCAGAAGAGGGAAAAAGACAGACAAATTGAGAGTGATGAATGCTGACTGTAACATTGTGTAACTCTGACAGATTATTCATCGTGCTATTAGTTTTCAGCAGCAGCTCACTGTTGCCAATCTACACAAAGGAGGCATACCAGCGATGGCAGTTGGGTTGGAGTTTTCAGTGAGGCACTACTGAGGATCACAGACTTCATAGCTGAGCTTTGCATAGGTTGACAACTTTTAACCGCTGTACATTTCAAGTAGGAAGCAACGCATAAAGGTCACTCAGTCGCCAGGCAAGTTAAGTTGCACAATCGTGGCTAATAAAAGCGCAAAGAGTTTAAGAAGGAAAAGCAGATGAGAGCTCGACACCACTGTTTAGCCATGCATTCATGCACAGACAGAGCTTTTCTTACTTACTTTCTGTGCATTCAGAAGAAGACTGATGGCTAAAGGCCGCGTGAAGTCGCAGCTCTCCTAAAACAAACCTTTAATTCCAACCTTTAAAACCATCTTCCCTAACTGTCTGAATCCCGTGAGGATAAATAACTCGCAGACCCCTTTAGTGTTGCAGCTCCTAAAGATAAATGTCTCTGGCCACGGACGGGTGAGCCTAAATTTTTGGCTTCATCCATGAGCTCCGCCTGACCTGTCAGCTCCCAGCTCCCGGGCTGCGGTGCCTCCCAGCCTACTGTCCCGGGATGAAATCAGAGCGGTGGATGGAGGGAAAGAAAGCACACGCAGCGAGAAAAGAAAACTCTTACTTCGCCACTCAGGGTTCACAGCTTACTGCCGTCGAGGAAGCGGTTCAATGAAACATGATTTTTTTTGCATATTCAAATCCCAGCTGTGCGTCTTGCTGGTGGCGTTTTCTGTCATCCTAATGACAGAGAATAGGAAGAACACATCACTCAGTGAAGGAACTGTGATTTGTTTGTACATATGCATGCGAGGAGCTGCAAACAGGATGAAAACATTGTTCTTTGTTATTTGAAGGACTGGCCTGTGACACCGTTTGGTAACTTTGATTTTGGATCGATTTTTCTGTGGAACGCAGACAAAAATAAAGAGAAACAGATCAGTTTGACGTCTGATTGCAGCCTTCAAGATAACGGCTTTATCTCTAATGCCACATGACAGCATTTATCCAATATGTCAACCATATTTCTTAAATTTTAGAGGGCCCTGTGGGTGATGCAAGATCTGTTTTAGGGTGGATTTCCCCTGGAACATATCAGCGTGCAGCCAAAACAAACTCCTGCTGATGGTTTGCCTCTTGCCTCCGGTCTCTCTGGCCTGCTTCTAGAGAGCAGCCAAGGGACCCTCAGAGGGAGGAGCGGTGCAGTCCTGCTGCCCTCCCACTGGATATAAGAACAGAGACAGACGGAAACACTCAGACTGCAGGCACATGTGGAGCAGAGACACCAGAGAGACGGACAGAGAGTGAGGCTGCAGGCGCAGAGTCGTTCCTGAGACTGAAGCAGGCAAACATAGAAACAAAGAGCAAAGAAAGAAGCTGAAAAAAGAGACCAAATCTCGCTTCAACATGCAAGTATAAACAGGTTTTTGGTTTTTTTGTTCTTGCATAGATCAAGAGAGAAGAAGAAGGACCTGGAACCTGCAGCTGTCCGTGACCCAAATCCTCTGAGGTCAAGTTGTTGTGACCTCTGCTTTAGGATCAACTTCCTGAATTGTCAACATCAGTGAAGGGAGGTTACAAGCTAAGCTTGAATTAGACTTCAGAGGGAAACATCCGATTCAAGTGGCCTAAAATACTTTGTGCAGAGACGTTCGGGGTCAAGAACACTTGTGGACACCTTCAGCATCCGACAAGCATTTTACCAACAAGCCTTATCAGCCCAACCTCGGCAGCAAGCGCCTCGCCCTGAGGAAGCCCCCACAGGACTGACCGGTGACTGTCACGCTGTTGCGCCCAAGATGACATTCGCCATGCTGCGCACAGCACCTCCCGCGGGCCGCTTCCTGTACGGCGACATCGCCCTCCTCTCCGAAGACGATGACGATAACGGCAGCGAGGGTTCGGGCTCCGAGGAGCGTACCAGCAATTCCTCCAACGGCGCTGCCTTCCGCTTGTCCTCCTCGTCCCCATCTGCCTTTCACATCAAGGTGAACAGGAAGAGGAAGCTGTGCGGGGGAGTGGGAGGTGGAGGGATAGATGTGGCGAGCATGGCGGCGAGGCTGGTCCCCCCGGACTCATCTCCACCTAAGGAATATCGCCAGAGGACTGCAGCCAATGCGCGGGAGCGAGATCGCACCAATTCTGTCAACACAGCATTCACGGCGCTGCGCACACTCATCCCAACCGAGCCCGCAGACAGGTACAGAGCAGCATGAGTTACTGCTTCATGACGTGACACACAAACAAGAGAAAATCATTTCCACCTGGAGACCAGAATGAATAACAGTTTTATGGTCCGGAAGACTCACGCCAAAGTCAAACACGGAAGAACCATTCAGCAGCTAGCATCATGACCTTACTGTTCTCACAACTCTCTTCTTTTATATCACACTTCAGGTCTTTTTCTTTCTCACTACCACAAATGTGTTGGTGATTACAGGAAGCTGTCGAAGATCGAGACGCTGCGCTTGGCCAGCAGCTACATAAGCCATCTGGGTAACGTGCTGCTCCTGGGCGAAGGGCTCCACGACGGACAGCCCTGCCACGCTCCCTCACCGCCGTTTTTCCACGTCAGCTCCTCCCCCACCCGAGGGTCCGACCAATCGGGGCAGCCCAAGCACATCTGTACCTTCTGCCTCAGCAACCAGAGGAAAATGGTGAGCAAACAACAAACTCTCAGTGAACAGAAGCAGCAGAATCAGGGAAAATGTTAAATCAAACGTCTTTCTGATAAAACAGTGAAATTAACCCGTTCTTCTAAAAATAAAAGAAACATTTTTATTTTTATTTGTTACATTTTTCCAAAATTTAAAAATGCTAATTTAGTAGCTTTAGCTGAACTGTGGTGGTTCAGGGCAGGTTGGTGTTTACAGCTGACATGAGATCAGTGAATGTGCCCATAAACCAGATTGGCCCAGAGGGACAGTCAAAGCGAGACCTCTTTTTAAGTCCTCTCTTTGGGGTGAAGGAGTCAAGGTGGTTTGTGAACATCACTGAACGCCCTCAGTAATGATCCCGGAGAGAGCCGGTCACACGGCATCCCGCCTTCTTTCCCAGACTACATGTGCGTGAGTGTTGTGTCCAATCCCATCTATGGTGTTGTTTTCTTTCTCTTTTCAAAAAAAATATGAATGTAGCGTTTACAAGGGTATTTATGCAGCGAGTGAGATTTATGACCAGGAGCCCGTGAAATCCATCCAAAACCATGCGTATAATTTCAAGAATGCATTGACGTCAGCCAGAATACGAGAAGGTTTTAATCATAACTTCTCAGGATTGACCTGAGAGATACAAATTGGTAACTGGCAATTACTTTGTTCCAGTGAAATTCAGTCACGGGACAAAATATAGGTGGAAAAATATAAAAATTTAGAGAAAAACAGCTATTTCTTCTCCATTTTTGTCAATAAAAAACAAAATCTGTTGAAATGGTTCAGGTACACCTGAGGACGAACCTGAACAGTGAGTTTCTGCTCATATTCGATCGACTGATCAGAGGAAACGAACCACTTCTCACATCGTCACCAGCAAATGAGGAAATTAAATATATACGACCCCAGCTCTGATTTTGACCAACACCACAGAAGATGATGAAGCGGTGACCCCCCCCCCCCCCCCCCCAACCCAGAGCTGCTGCCCATTTAGCAGGATTTATGGGTGAAGGGCTGACATCTGGCAGGCTCCGCCGTTACCCCAGCAGTGTGTGAAAGCTAATACCCTCCTCAGTGTCTCAACCTAGAGACCCTTCAGCTGGGGGATAACCTGAGACTCAGCAGTCTTAATCCACCCCCCACCACCACCACACCCCTCCGAACCTCGGCGAGTGAAAAACTAGACGTCCTCAGCTCGGAGAGAACTCCAGCGAACCCCGTCTCCTTCACCATCTTCTTCGTCCTCGGTGACTCCTTCATTCTCCTCCTCTTCCTCTTTTATCCTCGCAAACATCTCATTCTCTTTCACCTCGTCTTCGTCAACATGTGCACCCGAGCTCCCCTCAAGCGCCACCACCACTGTGCATATCGATCAGCCCGGCGGAGGTCAGAGCAGCCAGAGCTTTGTAACAGTATCTGCTGCTGTCAGCTCGCTGCTGTGGTTGCATGACTGACCTGTAAGTGCATGCTGGGTAGAAAACTATTTCTCATGTCAAAACACTCAAACAGAGACACTCTAACTTAGCCTGTGTTGCACACTGTCAGTCACATTGTGATGTTTCCCATTACTTTGGTGAAAAGTCTCATTATTCTCCCTCACTTGGCCGACGTCCCCCAACCGAGTCCGAGAGGATGATGAGCAGAAGATGAAGAAATGTTTACTCAGTTGTGGTTTCTGCAAACACAGCAAAGCTTTTTATAAGTTTTATGAATCACATAAAAAACGAGACGAGTTAACTGAAGCTGCTTTAGAAGCCGCTTCATTTGCAGGCTGATAAGACTAAAGTAACAGACAGAAGCGTCCAAAATCGGAAAAAGCAAAAACCAAGAATGTGAGTTTGTTTTTTTCTATTTTTTTCTTTTACTGTCTTTTGCATGCAACACTTTTTTTTGCCAGCAGTGAAAAATGCAAACATGAGTCGAGTGAAATCTTATTGATGCACTTTGTTGGTCTAATTTCAGTGGTGGATTAAGCTTCTTGTGGTTGGTCAGATGGTTAGCATTCACAGCAGCGAGGACAGTGCCCGGTGTGTGTGTGTGTGTGTGTGTGTGTGTGTGTGAGAGAGAGACCCAGTGAGGCTCTGTTTAGTGTGTGATTATTTTTGAGAAGCGGTGCACCTGAACGGCCCACAGGGATAAGGTACCCTGGGCTTCGGGTGCGAGCACAGTACTGGTGCTTGTTGGATGGATGGATGCTGGCTTCAGTATCACTGCACCAGGCCTTCCTCCCCACCACCGCACTGACACACGCAGTGCAAAGAGCTCACATATCCACGCTGAATGTTTATGGTACAATTTCCAAATGAAATTGATGCTATTACCTTACGATATAGTTTAGGAGGAAAAAACGAGGCAGTTCAGGTTCATCTGGCCTGCTCTGATTGGCTGAACTTGAGAGCATTTAATTTTCCCAGGAAAAGTGGCTGCAGCGCGTCTAAGTGGGCTAAAGGGCAGAGTCGGTGCTGGTGATTACAGAGAGGAAACGATTGTGAAGGTAAAACGAGACTTTGTGTCCTGAGTGCTCTTTGTATGTTTTCATGGTCACTGAGGTTCATCACAGCTGTCAGGTCTGCTTAGACCAGCTGCTTCAGTTACACTTATTTCCAACGCAGGAGAGGGCGAAAGTGAGAAAACTATATGCTCATTTCCTCTTATTATGTGTGTGAATACAGTATAACAGTTTCAAAACAAACAGTCGTGTTAGTAATGACTACTGCACACGGAGTGCTGAGCCCGGCATCGCGCGGAGGAACCGTGAGGTGAATACTGATGTGATTTCATTATGTCGGAGCTTTATTTGCATGTTTTAAAGAGCTTTAAAATGAATTTCATTCATTTTGTTTGAGTTTCCTGAAAATGATAATGAATATAATTAAGACCCTCTTATTTCAGGCCTTTTCGGCTGATTAGTTAAAGAATTTCCTCCACCTGCCTTCAGTTCATCCGTCAGTTTGTCTGAAAAACTGTAAATTAACTATAAATCTGCACAGATCTGTCGCGCATGCTGCGGCTCATCGGGAGAAAAAATATACATTTTTGCTTAATTTTTAAGAACAAAATCTCTCTGCACAAAATTCTTCATTTTTAAGATGCCTGAAAAGGAGCTTTTTGAAATTTATTGCAGTTTCTTCTCTTTAGATGCCAGGAAACTCCTCGATGTGTATGGTAACAAAATCTGATGTGCAGGGTGGAGCACGCGCACTTTGGCAACGACAGTCTGGAGCGCATCTCATGCATGCTGGTGCCTTTGATACTTGGATTAAGGGGGGGGGGTGACATGCTTGATGGCTACATCTGTAAATGAGATGTACAATGCTGAGGACAAACGATGGAGGTGAGCCGAGCACTGGTCAAATCCCTGCGCTGTCTCGGTGATTGATGCAGATATCCTGTGCAGGGCCCTTTGCTGTCAGGGCGACTGTCAGATGCCTGGACTCTCTGAAGCTCCTCGCAGTGGCAGCTTTTTTAACAATCAGGTCTTCATTGTCAATATCTGCTGGAAGTCGCCTTCAGTGACGCTGAGAGTGTTGAGATGGTTCATTCTGAAATGTAAATTTATGTAAAACATGATTCAAGACCAACATTTTTTAAAATGTGCTGATCTCTGGTCCGCAGCACTCAGCTGTGGCTTATTTCCTTTGGCCTGCAGCGGGGTGGGAGGGGGGCTCATTCGATCCAAAGGCAAACGTAAACAGAAATGGCAGTTCATCTGCCACTGAGACCGATCACACTGCCTTTTCCTGTCAAGCTGCATGTGACGAGTCCAAGCATTTTCCATTATTTGAATTCTGAAGAAGCTCGTTTGATTAATTAAAAGAGATGTCTTATATAAACAACAAAAAAAGTGCTGGAACTATAACAGCTCTGGTGCTCATGGTGTGGTTGGCGTAAATAGACCAGCGCTTCTTTTGAAATGGTTAAATTTAGACTCGTTTACAAGCATTTTAAGGCTCAGCCCAGATTTTTATTCGCGCTCGACGGAGGTCATTTATTTGGAATTTCTTGAAATGAAACAGAAATGTGTAGATTTACAGGAATCATACCAGACAATGCATTCCCCCCTTAATATCGCAAACAGTCCTAATTTATGTCGCGGCCGCAGTAAAACTTTTATGTGCGATGGAAAGACAGCGACTCGCCTTCGGAAACTGTTTGTCTGTGAGAGATAGGAGGGCGGCGAGGATCTGTGTGTGCATGAGATGGATGTGAGTGACACATCCGCAGTGATTTTATTTAATGTGTCTTAAACAGCACACACACACACACACACACACACACACACACTCACTGGCTGGCTCACTGTGTCTGGAAGTCATTGGCAGCACAGAGCAGAGCAACAAATGAGCTAATTGTTCTGTAAATGATTTATCCTCTGCTGAGGCCGAGCAGCCAGCGTTTAATTCAGCGGCTGCTATTAGAAACACATTGACGTTGGGCTTTGATGGTGATGTTAAAGGAGCCTGGAAACCACTCACTGTGAAACGCCCTCCCTGCTTACACTCACACCCACACCAATCGCACACACACACACATGTGGGCACCCACTCGCATTCGGCGCACCACACTCTGACACTTTTATCAAAAGCATTTCACCCTACCTCTTCATTTTTTTCTCACAGTCTTTCCGACCAGACAGCCGTTCACCACTTCTAGACAGTAAAAGGGGAAAAAAGTCCTAAATATGATTACTTAGTTAAGGAGTTCTGGATCACGACTTTGCTTTCAACACTTTCTAAACTAATGGTGTGCAGGAAGTTGTGGAAACAGAGATGGAGGAGGAGAGACGGGGAGAAAGAGAAATAGCCAACGACTCAGCGGGATAATCAACTTAGCTATTTATCCTGCAGTTTGGACAGTTGGTTTTTAGGCTGTGCTGAAACTACACTTTGCTTCTTTATAGAGATCAAATGAACCGTGCGCCTAAAGAGGGCTTAAATGCATGCATAGGACATGTGCAGGGCCGCGCTAATGACTGTGGTTTCTGCAGCTATTTGGATATTAGTCTGTTTTCACTGGAAAAAAGCATTGCGTCACTCTTGTGCATGAAGTCGACGTTTTGGTGGAACGTCACAGATGAAAACTAAATTGCCCTCATTTTCTGATAATGCTAGCGTTGACTTGGAGGCCATTTTTTTGTGCCTCATGAGCAAGAGCTTCGCTATGCTAATGAGGTGCATCGAAGGTAGCTGACACGCTGACGGCTGCGTCTAAATATATTCTTAGCCACGTTCGGTGTGTTACACGTGTGCGTGAGCTCGTGTGCCCTCAAGCGTGGACCTGTCTGTGTACTTTCAGCCCAGATGGAAGCAGTTAAATCCTAATTTAACACCAGCAGAAGAAGCCGGGTCAGATAACTAACAAAATCTATTAGCAAAACTATCATTCTGAAGTCATTGAGTCTTCAGGGAAAGGGCCCTAAACTAAAACAAAGCTACAGACAGTCGAGCCAGGCCGAGAGAAACACGGTGAAAAAAAGCAGGAATTATGCTGTTTCTTAAAACAATATGTACTGAAGCTAATGGCATATTGGCTTTTTCGAGGTGTACATCTTAGCACTGATGATCAAGGGTTGGTTAGTGCTTAATGTAGCAAAATGAAGTCATCTGAGACTAGTGAAAACGAAGTCTGGCTCGTTATAGAGTCATTAAAACAGATTATTAAAATGGAAAATGAAGTGCATGTGTGGCTGCTGGTGCGAGCAACATCTAATTAGTCGATCTGAAATTAATCAAGAGCCGTCCTCATTGGCAAAGACGCGGCGAACATGAATTTGTGCTGCGTCCAAGCCACACAGTGGCAGACTGGGGCTTATTCTGTGCTTCATTTTGCTCAATTTAAAACTCTTATGTTTTATTTATCAATTAACTATCGTTTATGAGGGAAATTACGGCTTCTATAAGCCACCGGAGGCCCTGACGCATACACATATTTTCACTCGCTAAACTAAAAGGATATTACCAGTTTTCATTTCATGGTTAAATACCAATCTCCTTATACGATTGCGGGCCAGTGCCCAAGTAGAAATTATTTTTTCCAACCAGTCATTCCTGTCCTCGTGCAGCCAGGAACTAAATTAGATGTTTGTATTTGACAGAACAGCTTAACACAGGAAAAAAGAGAATGGAAAATCCAGTTATAGGTGAAGGAACAGCGGGATTGGGTTTCGGAAAAACAATACCAAAGCCTGAATTCGCGGAGTTGATAAGATGCTGTGAAGAAAGCTTTTCACTGTCTTCACATCGGGGCTGAGACACGATGCTTTAATAAAGTTCACGTTTGGTAGTTTCATCATATCGTATCTAAAGTAAACATCAGCAGGTAATCATATTAGTGTCGGACAAATCGCCCTCCTGGGAAAGCAGACGGTGTGTGTGTGTGTGTGTGTGTGTGTGTGTGTGTGTGTGTGTGTGTGTGTGTGTGTGTGTGTGTGTGTGTGTGTGTGTGTGTGTGTGTGGGTGGGGAGAGG
>VOQJ01012972.1:0-11540 GCA_015052665.1 Apistogramma diplotaenia
ATAAAAAAAAATAAGAAGAATGGAGATACTGAAGAAAGAAAAGGGGTAAGGAAAGCAGAGAAGAGAGGTGTGAAAGAAGACAAGAGGAGAGAGGAAGAGGAGGAGGAAGTGATAAAAAAGAGATGATAGAGGAAGTAAAGGCAGAAGATAAAAAACAAAAGAAGAAAAATTAAGGCAGGGAAGAGAGGAAGAGCGAAGAAGATGATGACGTTTATGATGTTGGGAATAAAGATGAAGAGGAAAAATAAGAAAAGACAACAGTGAAATGATGAAAAGGACACAGGGAAGAAAGGGGAGGAAAAAATGAAGAAATTAAGGAAGGGGAATGAAATGGGAATGTTTACTGAAGGTGAATCTAAAGGATGGAAAGAAGCAGATAAGGACTTACAGGAGGAGGAGTGAAAGTGGCAGAGACACAGTGAAAGAAAGAGAAATGTTAAAAGAGGGGCTGTAGGAACAAAAACAAAAGAACTGCAGGATTAAAGTGAAAAACTACCCAAAATGTTATTAAAATGAAAAAAGAGAAAATGAGATTGTTAGACGTATGGGGAAGAATGGGAGAGGAGGTCGTCTTTGTATGAGGCACAAACCAAGTTTAAAAAATAAGAGCTCAGATTTATTCAGGTTCCTGTACAAACACATTTTTTCACAAAGCTTTAAAAGTATAAAATTTGTGTGTGTGTGTGTGTGTCTGTGTGTAAAACAATAGATTTTCTCAAAGCCTTTTCCCACAATGCTAAAGCCTGGGAACCAAAGTTTTTTTTTTTTAAAAAAAACCTCTCTTCCTCACCTCACTTCCTCCATGTCCCTTACTTTTCTCCACCAATGAATCCTCTCCACATTTCCTCCCTCTGCTCCCCCTTTTTTTTTTTACTGCAGTGATGTAAAAAGACTTTTATTTTGACAGTCTTATCAGGACAATGAGCTCAAATCAAACAGTGTTCTAATAGCCTGGAGACACCTCAGTCCCGGCTTTGTCTTTCCTCGTCTACTTTTACTCCCTATATTTCCTCCTCTGAGATACCCCTCAACCCCTCATTTCATCTTCCTCCCTCCTCTTCTTTCTCGGTGATCTCCTTGTGATAGGACTCTAATGCTTTTCTAAGCTCTATTTAGCTTTTCCACTTCCTCTTTTGGGAGCACATCTATCTATGAAAAGAGAATGGTAGGGAAACAAAGAAAGAAACGAGATGATCAATTATTGTACCTCAAAAATGGTCCAAAGCTTTCTTATAGTTTGGTTCCGGTGGAACTTCAATGTTAGGCTGCTGGAGAGAGCAGCACATTAACGATCATGGTATCTGTGTCTCGTGTTTTACATAATGACATATTCAATTGTCCAGATGCTATTGTCCATCAAGTATAGCAACAATGGGGTGAGGAGAGGAAGGAAGGTGGAGGGTAAATGAAAAGACAATTTGTTTTCCCTGATATGGCAGACGAGACTGACAGCTCGTCTTTGTTCTGACTGAGGTCGGAGGTCACAATGACACACACATACACAGTGCAGAGATAATAGGCAATTGTCTGTATCTGCAACCTGCATAATTACTTCCAGAGACTGAGGGAGACGTGACGCCTGCTGGAAAGCCCAAAAGGGACGAGAAAGAGAGGAAACAAGGGCAAAACAAGGCAAAGTCAAGAGACTGCAGAGAGAAAGTAACAGCTTAGTTCTTGTCTTAGTCCTGAGCCTCGTACTATGAAGCAGAATTTGGGGCCTTGGTAACTCCATGATTTATGTAACTCCTGGTTTCAAAAGTGGTTCACTTTTACTGTTTATTTTGTCATAGTAATTAATGCTGCATAGTAAGAGACCAACACCCACAAAAAGCAAAGAAAAACTGCCTACTGACCGATCAGTTCTCTCCTCAGCAGTCTAATGGACTCTGTGCACATGTAAGAGGGTCTATAGCAGTGGTGTCAAACATAAGGCCCGGGGGCCAGAACCGGCCCCTCAAAGACTCTGTTACGCTGGATGATGGAATCCCTGTTTTTGTCACCACTATAGAATTTATTTTTTATGTTGGCTTCAAAGTAAAACGAATTTTTAAAAGGCCATTTTCTGTTTCCTGATTTCTATAATTACAGGACAGCCTGGACAAAGAAATATCAGAACTTTTTCTGTAGTTTTACACATTTGCTCCAATGTAAGCTCAAACAGCACTGCTGACAGATGAATGTGTTGTATAAAAACATTACATACAGCTTTTTTCTTGTATTCAGATATCTCTGGGAATCAATGTGCAGTTGAACTTGTGTACGGACAGAAAGGAGCTTCCTCTGGTCTGGCCCACTGAAGACTGAAGTGAGCTGCATGTGGCCCACAGTGCAAAATGAGTTTGACACCCCTGGTCTATAGTGTTAGAGACTATTTAAAGTCCATCTATGAGCCCTTTCATTTATTGTTATAGTAGTGGTTGGGAGTTTACACGCTCATCATGGGCATAAATATCATTTTTAATGATTTCTTTGAACAGTTTGTGACTTTGTATTTATTTTACATATTTTCTAATCTGCACAGTGTCAAAGCATACATACAGGCTCAAATATACTGCTGAAAAATTAAAGGAACTTTTTAATCAGAGTACAACATTAAGTCAATTAAACCTCTGGATTATAGATCAGGTCAGTTCAGTATCAGAAGGTGTTGTTAATCAGTTCCAGCTGCTTTGGTATTAATGAAACTAACAACAGGTGCACCAGAGGGGCAACAATGAGACCGCCCCCCCAAAGAGGAATGATTTTACAGGTGGAGGACACTCACATTTTTCCCTCTTCATCTTTTCTGACTGTTTTATTCACTAGTTCTGCATTTGAGTAGGATCAATGTTACTATTGGTAGCATGAAGTGATACCTGGACACCACAGAGGCTGCAGTCTCACAGGCATGGAGGAGATTCCAGGAGGCAGGCAGTTACTCTAGGAGAGCTGGACAGGGCCACCAAGCAGGACCAGTTTCTATTCCTTTGTGATGAATCAGATTCTCTTTGACATATCCTTTCTCCATTTAGTTTTCCCGAAGCCTTCATTACTACCTGCGTTTACTGGATTTTGGTGTAACTTTGTGAGCTGGAAGGACACGGATGTGTTGAGTTCAAGTTGGACAACTCACATCAGCAACCACTGCATTGCTTTTCTTGTCCTTCATGTATTGAAAGTTTGTGTTCCAATTTCTTCTTGGGGGACGAGCTCTTCACCTTCTGCTGCACCAAACATTAGATTTTTGTTATATGTCTGTCTTATAACGCTGTGTTACAGGTAATGTGGTCAGGAACTGACATAGGGAACACAGTGCTTTCACTTTGCATTGTGTTCGTGGAACTTCCATTTTTAATATCACTTTGATCATGACTGAGATGGAAATTTGATTCATTGTGTAGTCCTATTAAGAATTATATTCATGTTAAAGAATTAAATGTAATTATAGCCAGTTCTTCTAACGTCTTAAACCTGTGAAGTCTGAGCCATCACCTATGATTTTGACCCCAATATAAAATAACTGAAAAACACACAATAAACACTGGGCAGAGATGGAGTTTCTCCAGCATGTTCGGAGGCTGCCTCAGGACCTCCACCTGATAGGTCATGCTGAACTCATCTCACCTAGGAGGGGTAGCACTGACAGCTGCCCATATCACCTCAGCAGGCCCCTAGCAGCTCTGCTCCAATTGAGGTAGCAGCTCCTCTCTGACACAGAGTGGACACTGAATTCAAAGCATTTTTTGTGACTGTGTTTGTTTGTTTGGTCTCCAGTTTGGACTACTCCATCATAATGAAATGCAGTCGTAAATCCGCTAAGAGGCCTTTGATTCCAAGGCTACAAAGTTGAGGACTTATTTCATTTCATATTCTAAGCTTATTTGTAACTAATGTACATACACACTCTGACATGGCCTTAAAATAAATACACTTAAAATCTCAAACTTTTTAAAGGAAGTAGATGAAATGCATAATGCAAGAAAGCAAATAATTAAGAAATTAAGTATAAAAAAGATCATGAATGACACATTAAAGTAAAAGAAAGCAGAAAGCAGACCTGGGTTATTACTGGCATGTGTATAAAACACACTGCTGTGTGATACACTATACATGTGAAAATTTTTTACATGCAGATGTGAAGCAGACAAATCCATAGTTTTTGATCCCCATCATGCTAAAGGAAAACAAAACAAGCCAAAAACAAATACAAACAAACACATCAAATATGAGATTTCCCAAAGGACTCCTCCTCTGGCATTTACACTGACAATGCCACAGTCACAGGACAAACACTCAGTCCAGCACCTTAGAAGACTCAGCAGGTTGGTGTTTGTGACAGCTACAGCAAAACCTGAGGAGGAACAGCTCAAACTTTAACAATCATCTCAGTCGCAGACACACGAGCAGCCAAATCTCAGATGGTCTAACTTTGGCCTTTCTAAGTAAGACGGGAAAAAGAAAAACTAACAAAGCTAAACCGTCTGTAGGCAGTTAGAAAGTGGCTGCACTGGGATCTCAGATCTTGGCCCGGAGAAATCCTCCCAAATTCCAAATAACTTTTGTTCGGTGTGTCCACTATCCCTCCTGCACGTGTCCAAACTATCTCAGCCTTGCCTCTCTGACTTCGTCCCCAAAATGCTCGACCCGATTTGTCCCTCTGATACACTCATTTCTAAAGTTCTTTTTTTTTTGGCCTTTCATGGCTTTATTGAGTGGAGAGAGACAGGAAAGTGGGAGAAGAGAGACGGGGAAGACATGCGGGAAAGGGCGACAGGTCGGGAATCGAACCTGCGCTGCCCACACTGTCACGCGGCATATATGGTCGCCTACTCACACCCTGAGCCACCCTGGCGCCCGATACACACATTTCTAATCTTGCCCCTCCTGGTCACTCCCAATGAAAATCAGCTCTGCCACCTCCAGCTCAGCCTCCTGCCTTTTTAGAGTGCAAAAGATGGCGGCGCCCACTGACGCAGCAGCTTTTTCTTTCCAATGTTTCGAGTGTGTTAATGTGTGAATGCGTATGTGCAGATGACAGCAGGATCGCATACACCCACGATGTACTGCGGATCATCAGAAGCAGATGCTGTGCTGAAATTACGAGTGAGCTCCATCAAGAACACGACATCACAGACCACGACAGGAATGCTAACTCCGGCAGGAGCAGAGGTGGAGTCTGTGCTCAGATGTGCATAATGAACCCAGAGAAACAGTTAACAGCAGGATATACCCCTCCAAATGCTAACGTTACTATTGCTCTGTCCCTCCTGCATGAAATCATCAGTGAAAGGATGACGGCTCACCCAAATGTTAGCTTCATTGTTGCAGGAGACTTTAATAAGGCCTGCCTCAAATCTGTGCTTCTTCAGCTTCCACCATTTAAGCCTTGGCTCTGTGTTCACTCACTTCCTCTTCTTGACTTTCACGCGACCATCTGATGCTGCATCTCTACTTTCTCCCACCCTGCAGTCTCCTGTCTCTTTCAGATCGCACCTTCTGCATCGAGTATAGTCCATCTATACGCGCCTTACTCTGCTCTTTTACGTCTCCCTATGTTCCTTCATTGTTTTCATGGCAATCATAAACAAGTGATAATGATCCAGTAACTGTTTGGTTAACACTGCACATTGGCTTCCACCTGCCAAAGAACAGAAAAACAATAAGATACACAGGCGAGCTACATGTATGCACCACAGAGCCTACTTTGCTCGCAAATCATGGCAGAGTAGCATTACAGCTGATCATTGTTTGCCTGCTAGTAACTAATAAAGCTTATCCAACAGCCACACTGGAATGATGTCAACTAACAACCTGCTTCTACAATAAAATCAAATGTTTGACTTTCAACAGCACAATTTCAGATTCATTTTAACACATCTGACTCGTGGCGAAAGTTGCTATTCAAAGTTAAATCAATGCATCACGAGGATAGTTTTTCTAAACTGCAGATTTCTCTGTTAAATCACCCCACCCCCACCCCCCCGTGTCTCTGAGTGCTTCTGTTGTTATTTCTTCTCTTTTAATTTCTAACTATCTCCCCGTCCCTCTGTTCATGTTTGGCCAGACGAGTGCAGCGTCCCCAGATAAAAGACAACCAAACAAGAAAGGGAAGTAGAAAAAAACAACAACACAAGAAGCAGAACAGGATGAGAAGGAGGAAGAAACAGAGAGGACGAGGACAACAGAGCGAGGAGCATGCTTGGTGTAATTGAATCCAGGCGGCAGCAGAGAGAGGGACAGATGGATGAACTGAACAGATTAGCATCCGTAATCAGAGGAAGGCGTGAGGAGGAATAGATGCGGCGGCCGTGTTCATTGAGCTGCTAACTGGTTTTACAAACATGTCTGTGAAGACTTGTGCTGGCTCCTGATGAACACAAACTATGACTTATTGTGTCTGATCAGATGGAACAGACATGCACACATTGTTTTACATGATAGCTACTTCTACTGAGGCTTTGAAGAGGGTCATCTCCGAGCTCTGATTGAGACAAGAACATGAAAAGATGTGTTGTAGGTCATGGAGTGCTGGCTGTGAAACCTCAATTAAGTTTATCTGTAAGAAACGTGACAAACAGGGTACATTTTGTCCCTTTTTACTTTTCGCTTTGTCTATCTTTCTTTTCTCTTATATTTCAATGACTGCCCTGTTAAACATTATTTCCTGACTCCTTCCTCTTGTGCTTCTCTTCCCTTATCTTCTTCTTCTTTCCTTTAGTCTGTGACTTTTTTTATTCCTGTGATATTCAAACTTAAAGACATCATCTTGTCTTCGCACCGTCAGGGGCAGACCTCTTCGCACACTCTTTAAACTTAGTCTGAGCTCACACACACACACACATGCACACACCTTTCTTGCCTCCCCACAAATTAAAAGTTGAGTCTTGGACCTTGAAGAGTTCCCATGTTATCATTGCTGTGACAGAAAGATAGCAGAGAGGAGCGCTTTATTTGCCGTCCGGTGCCGTCCTGTCCTCTACTGCCGTTATCTGAACAGCTCCGGCTTCCATTGTAAACAGCCCCGTCCTCGTTAAGAAGCCTAATTAGAAAACTCTAATAATAATGGTGTGTGATTGGCCATTGTGTACTCTAAAGATTCCATTTAGAGCGGTGGCAAGCGGGTGGCAGTTTAATAAAACTTAACCAAACGGATAATTTTGCTGTGGTAATAATCCTCTGCTTCTGAAAAGTTCTTTGTTTGCCTCAAGTGGTTTTATTGCTTTGCTTAAAAAAAAGACACTGATTTAATTAATCTGAGCACTTTCACTAAATCCATTGTGACTAATTTTCCCACTGAGTGTGGAGTTTAGAGGATCTGCTGTATAGAAATCATTTAGCAGGTCTGAACAACAGGACGGATTTATGTGTCAGGACTTCGAGACTGTGGGAGAAAATATTTTCTTCTGTTAAGACTGCAGGTAACTCTGCATGTTAGTGCTAGCTATCGTTCACTAATTAGATTATGAACGTTATCATTATCAAAGAGCTCTCCAGCCTGGCCTATAGGGGGTGATTCATATGTCCAGGAGTGCCTGAGTCATCTACATGTTGGTTAAACCTTTACAGTGTCTGTAAGCTGTCACCCTACAACATGAAAACAATCACCAATACATCTAACAAACACGGACCAGGCAAGGCTTGAACCAAGAGCCTCCTCGTGAGGCCGCTGTGCCAACCGAGTGAACTCAAACATAACAAATTTAACAAAGTGAAAGATTCCAGCGTCCTGGTTTACAGTTTTATGATTTACAACATGACTCCTTGACAACACATCAGATCTCAAGGGGAAAAATCCATGTTGGATATCTGTACAGCTATGGGCTGGGTAATGTGTCAATGCCTCTGCTACTTAACTGGCCAGGTCAATCTGACTTCGTGCTTAAAAAGTGTTCCTTTAACTTTTCTGAGCAGTGTATTATAAAAAAAAAACAGGGATCTGATGAGACAAACAATGAAAACTGGGCATCTAAAGAGGACGGAGAACCAACAAAAGCAGGAACAGAAGGAAAGTAACTGCTGAAATAAAAGAAGAGGCTACAGCACACAAGAAGAACACGGACAAACAGGCAGAAAGCAGGTCAGTGCGCAACTTTTGTGCTTTCACACTAAACACCCAACTGTGGTGGATGAAACACTGTGGGTCAGAAAAGTGATTTCTCTCAGGGACTGCAGTCATATAAATACACCTCCATATGAGAAGCTTAGAGAGAAATTAAACATAAAATTACCAAAACAAAGTAAATAAATCTTTAAAATCTGCCGTTTGCCACTTAGCTACAGTGTTCTATAGGAACGCATACTAAAAAGGCTTCATGCACGACTGTATGTAGGAAAGTCTAAAAGCCTTCAAGGAAAACAAAAAGATTTGATAAAAGGAGGCTCAGAGAAAGATGTCAATGACGACTGGAGTGTGCACTACAACAGAACAGTGTGTGTGTGTGTGTGTAAATATCCCTCCAGATTTGACCTTTGCCTCCTGTCCTGGAGTACAAGTGACATTTCAAATGCAAATACAAACACACTCCACTACTGAACATGACACACACACGCACACACATACACACACGCACACATGCACACACACACGCACACACACACACTCTGTAAATTTGTCCTTGGGCGGCAGCCGCTGCCAATGGCTACTCTACATGACATTAAACGTAGGTGACTGTAAACTTGGGTAATTATGATAAATGCGAGTGATTATGACGAATTATTCCCCTCCATTGTGCTAATAGCATAATTAGCAACAATAATCAAAGACTTATGATGTTGAAATAAGGCAATGCCGCGGACAATTAGACCGCAAGGAGCTAGTAATGGAGAACTTATGGTGTTTTCCTGGAGGGCAGAATTACTCTTACTTCCAGAAAGACTTTGAAACTGCAGTGGTTTTCTTAGTAATTCTGCCCTCTGATGAGAGAAAATTGAAATAAATACTCAATTAAGTGCAAACCTATATGATGATGGAGTGAATGAGAATGAAAGTGAGTGTAAATAGCAGGCAGGTGGTTAACCACGGTAAGTACTGCTTTGTCCCGAGAGCCTCATTTTACTGCTGAAGTTTAACTTGACGACATCTGAACATGTATGCATTTTCTCTGGTGTTTTCTTCCAGTTTAGGCAGAGATCGTCTAAAGTGTACTGAAGCCTGAAGGCAAATCAGATCATTAAAGCAGCAAAGACCCAATCTTGAGTTTGGATAATAAGGCAAAGGAAATGAGGGGTGTAAATCTCACTGTCATTTTTCTGTCAGAGGTGTCATCATTGTGTGGTCATGCAGTTTGAGGAGGGGATGGTTTTTGAAATCTTGCCCTCTTGCTGTGTTCAAAAATCGCTTTGACATCAGAGATGTTAGAATGCTGCTGAACAGCAAACTTCTGAAAGCAAAACAGGATCAAACTCTCTTGGTGATGCATTTAAAGATGCTCTCCTTTTCAAGAACTCAGGGGAAAAAACGATGAAACCAACTGTCTGGCACAAACACAAACTTAGAGAGGGATATAAATCTGAGAGTCAAATCCAGTTGCTGTTCAGTCCCTTCATGTCCAGTGGCAGGGCATGTTGCAGTACTCTCACATTGTTTATGTGAGCATCTATATGGCAGCTGGATTCTCATGCGATTTGCAAACCCAATCTTGCCAAGATTAAAGCTGTACTGTATGCTGGTGACAGACAGTGATTGACAGATGGTGTGTCCAATGAAATGTTGAGTTTCTTTCCTCATTAGTGCCATTTTTCAAACAGTTTCCATGGATGACTTCTTATGAGCGGATCTGCTGAGCATAGCAAACCATGTTGGTTTTCCTATGTTGAACACAAGTTGTATAGAATTTAACAGCAGCGTGTTATTCGTGTGTCTTTATACCAGTTCGCTTTTACATGACCAAAGTACTCAAACTAATGGCTGCCTTGGAGCAGGGCTCAGATTAAAAGTCAGTGCCTTTTATATTTGAACCATGCTGTGCAAGTCCAAATTACTTATTTACCCTCAGCATCTTTAAGACTACAAAAATTTAAAATGTTCAGTCAGTGTTTCGGCCTCAGCAGATGAGAGGAGGTTTTAGGAACCAGTTGGCCATGTATGAATAAAATCTTGCAAAACCTCCTGCACTTACGCAAAAGCATTTAGAATTTATCCAGAAAACTTTTAGAAGCCTTACTGCAAGAAACGAAGTTTTCAAAAACCTTACCATTGACAAACTCTTGGAAGAGCATGCAGCCATTAATCACTTCTTTCATTGTAAGGATGTCAAAGGTCAAAGTCAACAGCCCGCACACATCAGCTGCAGTACCAACGTCTGTGTGACCCTGAACTGATGATATGTAAAGAAGATACTGAAGTGAGAGAAAATAAGAGCTGCATGGAGAGTTTTCCTCCTCTTCGTCAGACTCTGAATTACACTTAGGAGTAATAATTTTCAACCACTCACCCCTCAGAACAGTTAGAGATGCTGAGCCTCTCAGGCTCAGTTTGACTGATATTAGTCAAATTGCGTCATGCGCTTTTAAAGATGACTCTCTTTAACTGCAAGAGGGTGTTGAAAATAGCAGCGTTGAGCTTCAAAGGAAGCTCTCTCCTCCAAGGTCATCTCATGTTTTAACTCCAATTTCAATACTTTATGAGCGTGACTGTGATTAAAATGATGGGGTCAGCTTTCTGATATATTACAACAGAGCAGCCAATGAGGTAAAGCCAGTTAATAAATTCTTTTTCAAATTGAGACTGCTCAACTTCACATGGGAAAGACAACTTTCAGCTCCTTGTAATGTGGACCGTTTCCTGGATTTAGCAAACAGGGCAAAAAGTTGTCGGCAGCTAACTGGAAATGCACTGCTGTCTGACTAGCTAATCCTCTGATCATGGCTCTGTGGGTACCCCTCCATGTGTAGCAGGACTCCTTAATCTTCTCATTGTCCTGCTGCAGAAGGAGTTTGGGACTGATCAGAAACCTTGCTAAGGTCATTTCACAATTAATAATATTCCTTAATCGTTACAACAGGAACCATAAACATTCATGTACATTTCACTGCTCTTCTTTTTTAATGGCCAATGCTGGGGTTCATGTGCTGTATCAAATTTGGACTTCATAAATAAATAATGATCATGATGCAAATTTTTGCTTTCTGAAAACACGATCTTGTATTTCATTATAAATATAATTAATAATGAATTAATGGAGCAGTTCAGTGCACTGTTTCCTCACAGCAAGAAGATCCTGGGTCTTTTCTGTGTGGAGTTTACGATCTCTTCAGTACTCCCGCAGGCCAAAGACATGCAGTTAGTGGGGTGAGGTTGGTGATCGCAAATTGTCCAATGGTGTAAATGGGTGTGTGAATGAATGTGTGCCTCTGTGTTAGCCCTGCGACAGACTGGTGATCAAGCCTCTCCCATCTCACCTCCAGCCCACTTGTGACCATGAATTAAATAAACAGAAGAAGATGGATGGATGGATGGATGGATGGATGGATGGATGGATGGATGGATGGAGAAGAACACATCGTGTGAGATCATTGTTTTAATCATCACCTCTACACCTTCACCATTTGGTGTATGAGGT
>VOQJ01012974.1:0-13090 GCA_015052665.1 Apistogramma diplotaenia
CACTCAAAATTACACATTGTCTTTCTTTAGCGTGTGGCTATGTTTGCTGTACCTTCGTAATAAGCCCCGTACCAAAGCTTTTCTGAGTCTTTATTAATATTCCTTCCTTAGTTGTCTTCCCTTTAATCTTGCATTAGTGGATTAGAGTCTGAAAGCCTTAATGAGCTCCTGTGTTATCCGCTACATGCTCAGAACAGCAGTTAGGCAAAATGATGGCCCCAGGGTGCACATAAATAGAGATGTGGATATGATATTTTAGCAGAGCAGCCACACCTCTAGTCATACCACAGTGAGATTACACTACACTGGTTCTGTAGTTTTCAGCACTGGTGACACAGGATTGTGCCACAGAGGTACAAACTATACGATATTCTCAAGGAGCATGTGCTAACACCGTAGCCCATTTTCATTTTTTTCCCACCTACTGACTTGATGACATCATGATGCAACCACTCTGACCTGTTCCCAATCCACGAAAGAGCAGCTCAGCTAACTGACACACATGTATGAATATGGGTCATAACCTTCTTAACAAAATGTTTAATCATATATAATGTACAAATAAGTAATGTCTTTGCTTCTTTATCTTAATTCC
The DNA here is from genome assembly GCA_015052665.1 of Apistogramma diplotaenia. Lineage (NCBI taxonomy): Eukaryota > Metazoa > Chordata > Actinopteri > Cichliformes > Cichlidae > Apistogramma > Apistogramma diplotaenia. The sequence continues at coordinate 596 of VOQJ01012974.1, forward strand.
CTTTAACTTTTATTCATATCAGTCAATTCTAAGCAACCTCAAACCTTTTTGTCACCTTTTGTCACCTGTTTGATTTGGATCTGCATTCATAATGTATCAATGTGCTCTTCCCTGATTTATTCTGTCTCCTCTGTCCCACCCAGCCTGCGATATGAATGTCCATAAGCAGTGTGTTATGAATGTTCCCAGCCTGTGTGGAACCGATTACACTGAAAGGAGGGGGCGTGTTTTCCTCAAGTGTGAGGTCAGCGGAGATAAGCTGCAAGTCACAGGTAAGGCCTCATAACGCTCCGTACATGCTTCATGAAATGAGCTTAAAATGCAAATGAGATGCGTCTGAACTGACAGATTTATATTCACGTCAGCTGCTTGACCGGCGCCTGCACGTGTGCATGCGTCACTCCACGACGAATGAGATGAGGGTATAGGTGGTTGCAGACGCTGTCGCTCTAGTTCAGTTGCAACCGTGGATCAATCTAAACACTTTACCGTTTTTTTCCCCCCAATAATCCCTGATTGCCCACTTTCACACACACGTTCACTGTCTATTCCTGCAGCCATTACCTGAATTGAACCATCCTCATTATTTCTCCCTTAAGCGTGCCTGCTTTCCATGCACTGAATCTAAGTCCTAGCCGCACAGCTGGCCTTGAGACGATCGTCTATCAGTATGCTCCAAAGCCTATTCCCTTCTGGTTCACAGATCGATAAAGTTTCTCCCATTTAACATTCTGCTGTAAGAAACTATTCACAGTTTCGACACATTTGGAAGGCAATCCCAAGCCAAATATGTAGTCCTGCAGTGGTGTGTGGTCTGCTGCGTGGGCCTTGTGTTGATACTTTTTTTAAACAGTCACGACTTGTTCTGTTCGCTGGATTTTCTGATGTAACTGAATTGTCTCTGCAAAGCAAATTCAAGGCTTGATTTTTATTAATTTATGTTCAATCAGGATTATACACAGGATCTGAGTGTGCTGCTTCTGAGCAGGGTCATGGCTCCGCCATCATTTGTCTCACTATGATTCATTTGAGGGCTGCTCTGCATGATCGTGTTCTTGGCATTTCAATCACTGATGCCTCCGGCTTTAAAGAGACACCTATTAAACTTGTTAATGGATGCAGTGATATATTGTTAATAGTATTTGTTTAATGCAATATATTAATTTGGTGATGGCATATTCCATAGACCTTTTTAAAAGGAAATCAGTTTGTTGCAGCTATTTGTTAGCATTATGCTAACAGCCAAAAAAAGAGTAAAGCTCTGTGAGAAATATACAGTACTGCGCAAAAGTCTTGAGCCACCTCTCATTTCTTTATATTTTACTTCCAAGGAGTCAGACTTTCTTGTCATACTTTTAGGGTCCTGATCAATAGGCACGGTGTGCAATTTGTCCTTAAACACTGGAGGAAACTGGACAAATTGAGGATAAAAGTGGGAAAAAAAAAACACAAAACCCCAACTATCTACAGCAGGTGAACAGTGTCTGAAAGTTGTGCCCTTAAGAAATAGGATAAAGGCAAGAAAAGAACAGGACAGGACACATCTGGCCCTTGAGTTGATCCACTTACTGTTCACTGATGCCTCATCGGAAATGGTCTCAGGGGAAGGGTGGCTGTTAAGAGGCCATTCTTAGCTGGGTTCACATCTTGTACAAGATGACCCAGGAAGACACGTTCTGAACACCATCACAGAGCAGCTGGGGTTGTTTTTACTGTGTCAGTCTGTCTGTCCTAGACAGAGTCACGAAACTTTGTATCCAAAATGCTGCATGTTGAGTTTGATGGGTGTGGTCCCGCTCAGCAGTACTGAGCAAGGAGAGCTGAAAATAAAGCGAGGTTGATGCCCCCTTCCCACTTTAGCTCCTTGTTACACCGATTTTGCATATTAATGTAATTGATTTTTCACTCATTTTCCTCGCAGTTAGAGCATTCTCATCACAACATGATTTCTATCGTTTTTATATATTTTCTGTGTTCATTCATCTTGCGCATGCCTTGATTAGCCAATGTCCGAATACAAATACAGTAGTAGTTGTTATTGTTGACTTTTGCGCACAGTTAAATAATCCTTTCACAGCAAATAATGGCTGGACAGCTGTTGCAGTTAAACTGAGATAATTTCATACATAATCTGTCAAATGTATTTGTTACATTCTTCCCAACTAAAAATGAATGATGGATTCTGCCATTTGTGCAGATTGTTCAGTGTGCAACAGTGATGGGATGTGTGGTCACTGCTGCTTCCAGCTTCCACTCTACGAAGCAATGATGATGCCGAAGAAAGAAAAAAAGTTTGTATAGTATTCTGTGCAGACGAATGGTTAATATTGATTTACAGCTCTTTATATAAAAGGTTATAAAAATAGTGCAGAGTGAAACTTTGCCAAACTGTGCAGTTTATAATGGAAAACAAAATAGAAGCCAGCAGTGTATTCTCACGCAGGAGCCCATTTTGTGTTGTATTTCACGGCATGCTGTAAATCCCCTGGCTGAAATGATGCATTAGCACATTAGCTAGAACAATAGTGATGGCAGGGAGTTGACAGCAGGCACACATAATCACTGAATTAACTGGCTAAAAGGGGTCAGTGCATTACAAGTCCCCGCTGAACTTCACTGACATTCACTTATCAAATTAACACTAGAAGAAACAGGGTCAGCACCGGCAGCGAAATGGTGCAAACGTCAGGGAACAATTTTTTTGAGTGATGGACAAAATTGATTGCACGGTTATATCATTGGTGGCATTTCTGTGCTTATCTAAGCATTATCTAAGCACAATTTTTGTTTTTTTGTCTCGATTCCACATCACAGTCTCTTGATGTTACATTTCTTGTCATCACAACTGTCTGGGTTAAAAATATAAAAAAGGATTAGAAAAAGAAGGTCATTTGTGGCGACATAAAACAATGACTGATGTGGACTAATTTCATGCAAAATAATGCAAACACCTGCGGTCTTTTCTGAGCCGCTATTAGCAGAATGGTTGCAGTTTGTAGTAGTAATACACTTACTCTTGGGTTAAGCATTAGATAGCAGTACTTAGTCATTTGAAGGCAAAGGAATGCGTAAATGTTTAAACACAGTTCAAGAGTGACATAAAACAAAGTGCAGCTATACACACCAATAACCAAGATTAGTCTTGTTTTATTCACTGAAGACTGGAGTGGAGTTACTGTGCTTCTTGCTCTCCTCTTCTCCTTTTTTCACATCGATTCTCTTCTGGTCTCCAAATTCTACAAATAATAATAATAATATCCTGCTGGCATTTTTGGCTGCAGTTCCTTCAGAAACATTTTTGTCCAGCATTTCTTTGATTTTTGCTGAAAGTCGCAGTGCCGTGGTTTACTATGAGCGTAACTCGGAGCGTTTCAGACATTTTCACACATGCTATATGTACTGTTTATGAAAATGCAGGCAAAAGTGAAGCTTGCATGTGTTTTCAGCATACATGAATGTGCATGTGTCTTCATCAGGAACAGGAAACCACCATTATCACCTATAGCAGTGTTTAATTTGACTCCCGGCCTTCTCGGGCACACAGTATCAAATTCCTGATGTCGGCTCGGTGAGTTAAAATTTGCATGTAATCGCTGGTTAGTGTTGGCGCTAGCATGTGTGCGTGCGTATTTGCATGTAGGTGTATTTGTGTAGAACTGCTGTACCAGCCTGCAGCCCACTCAAGCCAGATTGCATCGCTGATTACATTAGCTGCTGCAGATGCCCTGAAGACAGCCTGTCAAACAAAGTTATGCTACAACCAGTCAAAAAAAGTTTGCAAAGAAGGTGAAGATCACTGGGAACAATACGCAGGAATCCTCTGAAAACTTTATGCACTTCATAAATATGTGTTTAACATACAAGCTTTCTGATTTCTATGAAAGCTACGTGAGGTAACAGCCACTACTCAATTTTGAGCACAAAGACATCTTTTTAGTTTTTTTTTAAATATACATTCGCCCCATAAATCAGCAGCTTAAAAATGATCTCACATGTCAGACATGACAGTAGAGTTTGAATGGGCAGAATTAGTGACGTAACGTGCCGCCAAGTGGGGAAAGAAAGCTTGATTTCCTCTGAGTGAATAATTATTAGTGTTTCTTACACAGTGAGCTCTGATTGAAGAGTTCCTTCCTGTTTCTTTGCAGTTCCTCAACTGGCCAGAGCCAAAATGTTCAACAGGAAGGGACAAGAGAAGAGAAGCAGCTACATGAACTCACACAGAAACTTCAGCAATAATGATGATAATAATAAAAAGCAGAGTTAAATGAGTCATTCAAAAACACTGAGAGGTATTTGTGCAGTTTGCTGAAAGGTGCCTGAGCTATTAAAGTGTCTTTTGGCGGTTGGAATGAAACGGAGAAAGGAATATGCCGAGGAAGACAAAACGGGATCTGTTTCTCCGGTGAAGGACAGACATAACCCACTAACCTTGTTTTCTGCTTCTTATTCCCGCACACAGCTCTCCTCTGTTGTTTGGTGCTGAGAAAACCACCCTCCTGTTTGTTTTTTTCCTGAAAGCTTATTGTTGATTGATTCTCTGCAAATTTTCCAGAGTTCGAAAAGTCTGTTGGCAGAGAGGATTTTTACCGTGCTTTGTTTTTCTGCTGTTTGCTGTGTTAGAATGCAACAAATGAATGAGGTCAAACTGGGTTCAGCAAATTGGCTCGAAAAGCATCGCCTGATCTCACTTCATCCTTCAGCAATATGTCCTTTTACCAGCCTACATTTTAATAATTCAATCAGTGACTAAACACTGGCTTCACTTTTATTGTCAGATTTATCAATTTAGGGAGTATATATGGATAGGCCAACTAGGTGCTGTCTTGTTCGGTTAACAAAGAGGAGAAAGAAACATTTCTTATTGCTCCTAATCTGCTAGTTTGCGGCTGAGATATAATTCAGCCCATATATTGTTAAAAACACTGCTCACACTGCAGCTGACACTGAGAGGAGACTCCAGACAGACTGTAGGAGGACGCTCTGCAGAGGCTGACTCTCACATAACCTGACGGTTATGAATCACATACGATTACTGATTACTGCAAACATTTAAATAATGAAACAGATTATATTGCATGTACACAGGTGTGCCCTCAACTCAGGTCTTATAGGGGTCAGTGAGTCAGTAGATTTAACTAAAGAATGCAAGTAATGGAACAACAGTGTCTCAGACATTAAGTGGCTTTGGACATTTTTCGTCTCTCCGCTATAAAACCAGATATTTGCAGACGAGCCATTTGGATGCCAGCTTAACCCTTGGTAGTTATTACATTTCACTTTTGTTCCCATGCTGACTCATCCAATTCTGCACTATAGCACCATTCACCAGCCCTTTCACCTTCCTTTTATTTTTAATTTAACCTTACAATTAGATTTCATGTGTTCAGTCTTCAAATGTGCCTCTGCTGTTTGTTACATTATAGCTGCTGTAGGAGTTTTACGTGTAGGTGCGCTGTAGGTGTGTGTAGGTCAGATTGGTGCGCAGTGGATATAGACGTGGGTGGATCAGTGAAGCTGGATTTCACTGTTGAACCTCGGAGGTGTACCTACACTTTACAGTTACAGACAAAATTCACCTTTGACGTTAACAACTTCTGGCTGATGGAGCTGCAGCTGCAGCAGCACTTTTCTTTTCCTGTTGCTGCTGCTTTTGTGGTTTTCTAATTGCTGATAATGCTTGCCAAGAATAGACAGCGTGAGCTTCAGACGAGATCCTAACAGCGCTGCTGAAATTCCCCAGCATGAACAGAATCATCGCAAAGTATTTTTTTCCAGCTCTTTAGACGCCCAAAACTGTCAGCCTTCTTCAAACACCTGCTTGTCCTTTCATCCGTACATTAAAATAAGAATTATTTAACTATGTCGGTAGTTTATGTAGTTTCTTGACTTTCATGGTCAAGTTGCCAAGGAGAGATTAAGTGACCCAGTCTATTTGTGCGTGCAATAGCTTATAGTCAAAGTCATCTTGCAGTTTTATGTACACAGACCATTTCTAGAAGTTTCCCCTTCACATTTGGGATATTTGTTTTTGCCAAAATAGTGTGTCCCCTTTCTTATCTTCTATTCCTGTTGATCAGACTCATTAAATCTGTGAAAATGTCAAAGTAAAAGTGAATTAAACTTTGGTTAAATGAAGCTTTCCAGATTGTGTTTATCCCCCCTTGCTACCAGTAAGTACATCATTCAAACTGATTAAACAAAATGACATCCTGCCTGTTACTGTACTCTCTGAATCCAGGGAGACTTGCTGGAAGGCAGAGTTGGGGTTTGCATCAAAGCAGCGTCTGAGTTACAGCGGCGGCCTGCGGGTCGCCGAACTGTAACTGTCATGCACTCTGCAGCATTTTCCTGGAGTCGTTTCCATTCCTTTGTAGTGTCTGAGTCATTCTGGAGGAAGCCCAACGAGTTCTTGCCAAGAGAAAATTTACTTAAAAATCCTGCTATTAAATTTTCCCAATGAATCAGAGCTCAGATGGAGCAGCTGACAGCACTTGTGATGCTAGCATTGCCAGCATTTTCCCACTGCAGGGTGGCGGCCAATGGGGCGGCAGAGTCTCCTCCCTTGAAGTTTTGCAGTGAGCTCTTGGGCTGTACCGTACAACCGCGTGCTTGTAATGAAGATATACACGATTTGATGAAAATATTATGGTTTGAAACATACTTCACAGCTCTTTAAGCGCCCCTTATGTTTTCAGGTTTTACATTTGCGGAGATAAGATCCTCACTCATCAAACTAGTAACAAGCAGACATTAAAATCTATATGGCCTACATTTGCAGGCTGGTTTATGCTAATGTAATGTAATATTACACTGCATATTTTCAGTAGCCTTTGCAAATACTGGGCTTTTAAGGGACATAGTTACGCACACTTAAGCAACATTTACTCAGGGAGGGCAGAGAGGTTTGTATGCAGTGTTTACACAAGGAGGTGAAGCACAAACATAGCTGGCCCTATTTCTTATGTCGGGTCATCCTGCATCAGGCTTTCTGAATAGCACAAGACTTGAAATCCTGTGGCTCACCACAACATAATATTGGGATGTTCTCATACCCATACGGACACGCTTATAATCAGCTCTTAATTTGTACGTGACAGATTTATAGATCGCAGAGATAGTGCTGTTCCAGTGGGTGAGGGAGATTAACAAAAAGTGACCGAACGCATCAAAAATCGCACGTGGTGCCAACATCACAGACAAAGACATTATTTATTTCAATATTGTATTTACAGTAATCACTCAAAATCAGTAAGAAGAGGCAAGTAGGAGCAGCTGTTTACAGCTGGCAGCGGTCTCTCTCTCTCTTCATCTCCCTGCTGTTTCCTGTCTCTATTTGAATCGCTGCAATGGCGAGAAAATCTAATTAGAGCCAAAAGTTCTGTTTACAACCATGAAAAGCAAGCAAGCAAGCGTAGGAACCAAACTCGGCGGTGAGTTCTGTCTATCTATTGATCTCACCTTCCCCCTTTCTCCACCGTTACAGCACCGTTTCTACATCAAAATATCATTTCATGCATCCAGAGTAGGCAAACAAGTCACTTGAAATAACTGAACAGGGCCGCGAATAAGAACTGAAAGAATGGATCCGATTAAAAATCACACAAAATGTTACAGAATTTGATTGCTGTGCTATAATGTTGAATGTAGATAACTGGAAAAATTGGCCCCGATTGTGATAGTTTGCATTCTGCTAAATATTTGCAAATTCTAGTTGCTCTTGTTGCTTAACCAAAACACTTTGGTGATTCATTTTTCTGCAACATGTGTTGCTGATAAACAGTAATAAACAGAAATTTGGTTTAGAGTTGTGGAGGAGCTTTTAAAATGTCAATTTCGGGGAAGCTATTACTTTAATTCATCTTTTGCAGCTTGCTTCCATCACATTAACACATAAACACACACACGCAGGCTCGCCCCTTCTTTCAGAGTCTCTGTGGACCTCCGAAAACAGCTGAACTTTGTTGCTGCGGGATTTCTGCCGCTAGACTCCCAGAAGCTATGTCATTGGTATTCCCAGTGTGCCCTCGCTGTCCTGCCTCGACTCAGCATGTGCACACTGCCTCCACACCATTTTTACATATGCCTCTGCTTCAGTTGCTGCTTTTTGTTGGTTCTTTCTTATCTCCTTTTTACATTCTTGATTTTTTTTTGGGTTTTTTTACAGTTTGCACTACAGAAACGGACTGAAGTGGTTTTCAAAAGTAAACATGCAAATTTGCTGTGATCCAGCAAACACGTAGATGCAGTTTTCAGCTCACTGGGACCTATTGTGCTTATACAACAACCACTATCACAGCTACTTGGCCCAAGTAGGTAAATAAAGTACAGATAAATAGCGCGCAGCAAGTTTTCTTACAGTGTCAGAAAATCAGTGATGGAATCCAGAAAACCGTAGGAGCTCTCAGAAGAAGAAAGTCTTACTATAACCATGGATTGTTATACATGCAGTGTTTTACAGATCTGTGCAAAAACAAAGGTGTTTATCTCAGGTAATTAATTTAAACTGTTATTTCCCTTTATTTTTAACAACTCAAATAACTCAAATAATTATTCATAAATGCACTCACACATCTGGTGTGTTTCTATGTCATACAGTTGTATGGAAGCTGTGTGCCCACAAATCACAGTCTAGAATTCCCCCTACTGGCCAGGATCGGAAGTTACGCAGTGGCTTTTGGGAGCACTTTAGTTTCTTGTTCAGCGGTCTACAACCCCCGTAATTTGGTGATCAGAGCAAAGACATCTGCAGGCTTTTTTCATTCATCGTTTCAGTTTCATTGCTTGAATTGTTGTCCTTAAAATGTGTATTTCCACGAAAGTAACTGTTTGTGATGAGATTAGCCCACGTAATTATTATTAATCTTTTTAGGCAAATAGTATTACATTAACCAAATTGAGCTTTGCTGCGGACTTTTCACACTCACAATCAGTGAACACTCATCAGTGTTGTTTTGTTTGTTTTTTACACTTTTGGCCACAGCAGCTTTATTCATAGTGTAGAAGGACAGGAAAGGGGGCAAAGACACGGGGAAGATTGGCAACAGGCCAGGAATCGAGCCCCCACCGCAGGGCGGCACATGCATATGGTCGCCCGCTCCACCACCGAGCCACCCAGGCGCCCATCAGTGTTATGTCATATGCTTTATAGTATATGTGACCTTTCGAGTGCAGGGAGTGAAAGATGGGGAAGAAACTATTGGTGCAGAAGTTCAAATGAAGTTCTGGACTGCAACTGTAGATGTGCACTCCAAGATGAAGTCAGCTGTTCTAGTTTTATCTACTTGTCTTCTGTTCTGTTCTTGCCACTGTGAAATGTACACCTGTTTGGGCTAACTGGTGTCTTTATATACATCTTGCATTAGAGTCAGCTACACTGTGCACCCACCAGCTATTATGTCACAAAGAAGCAGACACTCATTTTTTATGTTTTTATTTCTATTTCATTTCACCTTTTCGAGAAATGAAAATATATGGAAATGAAGGAAGGGGATACTTTTTGCTTTCTCTAAACAACCAGCAACACAGATGACCGAGACTACTGTACCATTCTGCTGCAGAGTTCATCTGTATTAGAATACACTCCAGAGCAAATACAGTTTACAGTTGCTCTCCAAAGATATTTATTCAACACATTTTGACTGGATTTCTCAGGAAGCCGAAGGTTGCCAGTTTGGGATCGCTCAATATCTTCCCACACCTCGAGTTTCCTGTGGAAACGTCTGACTCTCTTGTGAAGTGTGCTCTATATCTCCGTCCCTCTCTCTGCATGGTCTACAGCAGCTCACTTATCGCTCATCAAACTTCACACCCCATTACCATCACTCAACACCCAAATCCTCCACCACAGGTGCTGAGAATACAATACACCATCGTTGAAGTGTTATATGCTCTTTTCAAAGATCCTTTTGAGCCCATTGAGACTGTGCAGAGCACAGCTAAAGCTGGCTTAAGGAATTTTTAGTTTTACCAAAGGGTTGTGCAATAATTAAAAATGTGCCATAATATGCTTTATTCTGTAAAAGTGCTCGCTTCTTTTGTAGCATCCCAGTAGAAAACCATGCCCTCTTTTTAAAACTCTGCTCTTGGAGCGTCTTGATGTTGGTTTCTCTTGCAACAGCTGCTGCACTAACCCAGCAGTGTCGGTAATCTGTGCCGATCTGCGTAACATGCAGAGTTAAAACGGTGGCTTTAGCAGACGTCTTGCATTCTTAATGCAGCGGCTTAGCGCCTCCCTTTCCAGGTCAAAGGTCAGTTAGCATCGTCAGGGCATTGTGACTGACGGGGTCACATGGGGAGACGTCTCCGATCTCTGGGGTATGAGGTTTAACAAAGCAGGCAGGCATCCACCCCCATCTCTGCGGGGACGCTAGAGACCTTGTGTGTCAATAAACACACTCTGTGTACATCTGACTGTGTGCAGGAAGGTGTATATTTATGTCAGCGTGTGTGTGTGTGTGTGTGTGTATGCACTGTACTGCAGCTCAGATCTGGCAGTGCTCCAATGCTCAAAGCTAATGGAGTGCTAATGTCCCTGGTGTGCCCTTGTTTACCGAACAGCTAAATACAGGAGGGAGAGCAGAGAACCTTCGCCCACTTAAGCATGACACAGTTCACAAATTAGAATCACTGTTCTCATAACACTTCCTGCATTTGCTCCCATTATGGCTCGTATCCATAAATAATCCTCACAGGCTTGTGCCTCGCAGTTTGATCTTGACCTGTTGGTGTTCACCTGCCGATTAAATGAAAGCACCTGTTTCCTTATGGCCAAAGCATTTGTACTGTTATCAAGACACATTTGAAAGAAAATATGAGTGTAAATATTGGATGGAGACTAAGTTTAATTTAGAGAATCACTCATTTGCACTTTAATTTGGTAGCAGCACAGTGGTTAGCACTGCTGCTTCACAGCAAAAAGGTCCTGGGTTCCAATCCGCCGGCCAGCCAGGGCTTTTCCTGTTCTCCCCATGTCCCCGATAGGCGTAAATGTGAGTGTGACTGGTTGTCTGTGTCTTTGTGTTGGCCCTGCGATAGACTAGTACATCTGTCCCCGCAGCCCCGAGTTAGTGAAAGAAGACGGACGGATGGAAAAAGTGCAAAATCTTTTATTTGTATTCTTCGTCTTTTTCAGTGACCGAAGCGAGAAACCTCATTCCCATGGACCCCAATGGCCTGTCTGATCCATATGTCAAGCTCAAGCTCATACCAGACCCCAAAAACGAGACCAAGCAGAAGACCAAAACCATCCGCTCCAGCCTCAACCCCAAGTGGAACGAGACGTTCACTTTGTGAGTACACTGTGTATTTTAACTTCAGCCTCTGTCCCACAGTGGGCTACAGCACGAGCTATATTAACACAGGATGATTAATAAAATGAAAAATGAATCTAGTGTGAAACGTACTTATATTAAAACTATTCTATAAGCAGATGGATTTGTTTATTAACCATAATGTCCTGACAGCAAGCTGAAGAATACAGATAAAGACCGGAGACTATCTGTCGAAGTGTGGGACTGGGATCGCACCACGAGGAATGACTTCATGGGGGCTCTTTCCTTTGGCGTGTCAGAGCTCATGAAGGCTCCAGTCTGTGGCTGGTAATGCTGACTTTTTGAAAGCTTTATGATTGTTCTTTATTTGTTGTTTAGAATGACAGAATGAAGTATTGAACGATGTAAACCCAATGCTTTACTAGGTTTTACATGTATTTATTTATATGTTAGCATTAATTGATAATTGTTGAGACTGTTGGTTTATTGCCAGCTACCTGTGTGTCCAGGCTAAGCAGATCACCTGAAGAGTAGAAAAGTAATAGAGGGTTACTTAGAGTTAGATAAGAGAAATCGCCTGTTTCTTATCTCACAACATTTCTCTCCTTGTTCCTCTTTGTCTTTGTTTTTTCCTCTCACGTCCCGTCATGTCATATCTCTCCTTTTAGGTATAAGTTGCTGTGCCAGGAGGAGGGGGAGTACTACAACGTTCCCATCTCAGAGGAGGATGATGGTAATGAGGAACTGAGGCAGAAATTTGAGGTGAGGATTGCACTAAAATAATCAGAGCTGTGCAGTCTTCTGTTGACTCATGACTTGACTTGTCATGTCTGTGTAACATGGAACCATGTAAACAATTTCACTGAATATCCACAGTTTGCTGGTTTTTCTTTTACCCCAAGTCTTTCAGTGGTTTAGCATTTCTGTTGGGTAAAATGTCAGGCCTTCGCAGTATAGGAATACAGCTCTGTGACTGGGCAAACTGCATGGCACAAAGACACAAACTCCCAAAGGTTATTACTCCCTCCAGACTGATCTGGATCGATGTGATCCTGCCACCCTGTCCAGCAGAATAATCGAACTGTCACATGCTCTCCTGAGCCGCACAGCTGGTAAAGATAACTGTGTGACAGCTGCAGCTTTCACAGTGTGTTCTCTTTGAATTCCAAGCTTTCACTTCTGCATGATTTTTTTTTTTTTTTGCATTTTTGTGGATATTTGT
>VOQJ01012977.1:0-14653 GCA_015052665.1 Apistogramma diplotaenia
TTTATTTAATTTTCTTTTTTTTTGTGTTTTGTTTTGTGTTGTGTGGGGGTTTTTTTTTTTTTTTTTTTTTTGTTGGGGGGGGGGGGGGGGGGGGGTAGTATTAAGTGCTGACTCTTTGTGCTTATATCTGGTGATTGTGCTTCCACCTCCACAGTCCCTATTTAATGGCATCTTTATTTTCATTTTCACATCTACTTATTTGCATGGAGGAAATCTTTTTCTAAATTAAATACTTTATTTGCTTGTATAGATCAACATGGAGTCTGATTCACAGGTTTAACTCGCGTAACCTGATTGTCATTTGTAAACATAGCCAGCAACTTTTTTTTCCCCCCTTCTTCCTCCCAGGGAATCTCTTGGATGTCTGCTGATTGTTTTGTTTTGCAAATGGTGCTTTACAGAGGCTTGCAAATGCAATTCAAAGGCTAAAGAGACAATATAGTTGACATTTTGCTATATTTTTCTAGACACATCCGGGGTGGTGTTTGACACTCGCTCAAAAATGGTCATGTCCCAGGGAGGAACAGCTGAGAGGATGAAGGAGAAGGTAAAATCTGACACACTCTTCAATACTATTGCTGCACTTTGTTTTAATTGAAGGCCTTAATCTGAAATCTTGGTTGCAAAATTTGGGTTGTCATTTGTCGGTATGGCGATCGATACGATTTTATTGATATGAATGAAGTTATTGGAATTGATTCTGCTCCTAAGTTATATTCTCATATTTAAAACGCCTATGTGAGTATTCTGGAATATAGTGCAAGCAGTCAGTATTTATTTATTTATCTCATCTCACAGGCAGGGATCAAAAGAACAAAGTACTCAAGTTCTACATTACATAAAATGCAAGTTCCCAGTGATGAGTTCACAACATCTTTTAAAGTCTACAAGCGAAATCAATTGAACCAGTGAATTTAAAGTACAGTGGTGTTCTAAGGGTTTACAGCCAGTCATAAATTTTAGTGCCCCATGATAAAGAGTCGAACAGATGGAGAGAATGCACAGGGTCATTCATGTAAATTATATCACTGTAGTCCAGGAGGTGTTTATTAAAAAACAAGTGGCAACAACAAGCCTTTTCCTTACAGTAAGAGAAACAACATCTGTTTAAGGGGGGGAAACCCGACTTCAGCCTGAGCTTCTTCAACAGGTGGTCATATTTGACATAAAGGAAACATGGGTATTGTGATGACAAACTATTTATATGAGGCCACACTTTTTCAGTACTGTTGCCTTGAGGAGATACAAGTGAGATGAACTCTTGGTGGTACCCTCATTTTATTTGAAAACCTTTAAAACCAACCTGAGCTGAAACGGCCATGACAGTGACTTACAGTCACAAGCTGATGGTACATATTTAACCAGGTCTACAGTGCGAGCATAACAATAATCGTGTCATCTCCATAGATTAGCAGTATTGAAGTTCTCCGTTGCTGCAGCTGATTTCCGTCATTTGGGAAAACAACCCTTTACGACATGTTTTTCCACACCTCCACTGCTCTCTGCACCTGTGTGTGTGTTTGCTGGGCTGAGAATTTTACCTGTTAGCTACTGTAACAGTTTGCTAAAACCACAGTTTAGCACTAGCAATCGCTCGGTCCTGATGAGACCCCCATTGTATTGTATATTATAATGTAATTGAACTTTAATAGCTTTAATGCTCTGTTATTTTGTTGTAAAGCACTTTGTGATGTTTGTCTTGAAAGGTGCTTTAAAAAATTTTTTTCACTTATTTTAACTTAGAAAGTACGCTACTTAAATGCCCCAGTAAATGTTTGTCTTTAGCTGACTTTAAAAAGCCACATGAGAGGCCTGCATGAGAGGCCTGCAGTCAGGCGTGCACATGCTCCAGTGCTGTGAGCTTGACGTCACTGTTTTGCAGTGCATGTCAGCATTGGTAAATAGAATTGATAAGGTTGGAGAGATAATTTTGATGGATTGGATAGTGTGAAACTGGTTCTAAATTCCCATCGCTGGATTCTTATCTGCTGTTTAAGTTGAACACACCTACCACTCAGATTCACTTACTGAGATATTTGTGGAAAGTAGTTTTGTTTGGCAGCAGTTAACATGACGGCAAATTGTCAGCAGATCTAGAAAAATGTGGCGGTAAGTTACACGTAGAATCCCAATTTTTTTTATAGTAAGTGGTGAAAATGTTAGACTCTTGAAGAAAAAATCATTTTCATTAAGTACCTGGCGTATACACTCACCGGCCATACCTACCTTAATTCTTGATGGCAACAAGGTGCTGGAAACATACCTGATAGTTTTTGGTCCATATTGGCATAACGGCGTCACACATGCTGCAGATTTGTTGTCTGCACATCCATGATATGACTCTCCCCTTTGGTGCTCTGTTGGATTGAGGTATGCTGACTTTGGAAACCATTTGATTGCAGTGAACTGCCATGTTCAAGAGACTAGTTTGAGTTTCATTTCAGCTTTGCAACATGGTGTGTAGCCATCAAAAAGTGGGTCATGCTACATTCAGTTATTTGAATTATCTTTCTTCCCCATTCTGATCCTCGGTTTGAATTTCAGCAGGCGGGCTTGACCTTATCATGTGATTGGCTTTGTGTATTTACTAGTGCGGCCATTAAATATCCATCTGTCACTGACCAAATTGAACGATTTGTGTATTGCTAAGCCATCACGTTCTAAAGCCAAATCTTACTTAAAGAAAATTTACAGTAAATGTTTGAGGGCCCTTGTGCTTTGTTTGTCCTCACAGATCAGTGCCGTCAGAGCAGTTGTCCCCAACAAAAGCAACAACGAGATTGTGCTGGTGTTACAGCATTTTGAGAACTCCGTTGATAAAGCTGTACAGGCTTTCTTGGAAGGTAAGTGAACACAAATCTCCGAAAGTTACAGTGTTAACATGGTTTTCCTGTAAAAACCTTGCATGTTTACACCTCCAGAGAGGGGAAAAGTTTTAAGTTGACTTATATTTACTAGTATTTTAATGGAGATTATTTAACTCATTCCACAAGTACCTCACTGTTATTTCTACAGAACTTAACATTCTGGTACACTGCACACATTTCTGTCCTTAACCCTGAGTAAAAGTTCTTCATCATGCTTGCCATGTTTTGCATACAGTAGTTGCTTGTCATTTGCATACCTTTGGTTTGGCAGGGTTAATTATAGGAAAGGAGCGTTGCCTCAGTACGTCATACTGCTCCTTTATTTCTTTACTTAGACGTGTCTAAACAATGCTTCAGGGCATTCATAGATGGTATTATAAGATTTTCAAGCTGTCATGTGTCAACGTGTACCTTCGTCATCATTGTTTGCCTTGCATCACAGGCAGTGCAGTAGAGATCCTGAAGGAGTGGAATGTCACCGGCAAAAAGAAAGTAAGAACCACAAAGCCTGCATCTTAAATGTGTCTTTGCTGAGTTACCATATTTATGCCACACTTTATGAATGGTTTGAAACTAAATCTTTTACTTATTGACATTTTAAACTGCTCTCTCTGGTTATAAAATCCATTTGTATGGTGGACTCTGCTGCCAAAACCATTTTAATTTTAGTTTAAATTAAACTTTTCTCTTTTCTGCATGCACTGAATAGGATTTTGTTGCCCTAAGAGTAAATAGATAATAAACAAAGAAGGTTGACACTGATCTCTTAATGTTCAGCCCAAGAAGAAAAGGAAGCCCAAACCTCAGCCAGAGGCCCCAGCAGAGCCTGCGCCACCTGAGGCCATATCTCCCGAGGAGGGCAAGGATGAGGTGAACGGCTTTCATGCTAACGGATCAGTAATGGACGGAGAGTCTCTTGATTCGCTGAGTGAACAGTTGGACTCTGCCTCCTTGGATGCAGCTGAGCTGGACTCTGAACCTGCTACATCCGAAACCACCGGTAAATGCAACTCTTCAGCTAAAATGTGGTGAATGACAAGCAAAAGAAGAAAGCAAGAGGATTGAATTCGTCACTGTTTAGAATTTCTGGCTATCCAAAGTCCTGTTCTGACGACCTGCTCCTTATTTAACCTTTTAAAGTAAATCTCCTCCTTGACAAATATTGATTTCTAGAATTTAACTGCAGGAAGCTCACCTTGAGTGAGACAAGGACACAGTGTGACAGTGTGTTAGCCTTGTGTAACATCTTTGTGCATGAAATTTGTCCACAAATATAACAGCCACAATTTGGTGAAGATGTGTTGCTGCATTTATAATAACACAAAACATTCTTATAGTCAAAAGCTTTATATTTATCCAATTATCTCATCAAAATCCAAATTCAACAACTTGTGTGTGTCAGGACTTTAAAAAAAGTCCTTCACAAATACATGACTGCTGACCAGCTTGTTGACTGTTCTGTGTGCCCTCAGTATGCACTTTTTTTGGGGGTGGGTGGAGTTAACCTTGAAAGGGAACCTTTCAGCTGGTCTGTTGAGCTAGCCTCTGTGAGAGTTTTTGAGTTTAGCCACCAGATGTTCAGGCTCACGTTACAGTTTCCATCTATTGGTCATTGTTTACAAATGCATTTTTAAAAACGAAATCATTGTCATATGATAGCTAGAGGTTTTTCAATGCACTTTGGCAGTTGTCGTCCCTCTGTTCCCTTCAAGTGCTACATGCTACCAAAGCTCATTCAAACACTGTCCACAGCAAGTACTCTACAAATGGAAAATACCAAAACCTTGTCCTTTGCCTAACAAATTCTGCCTCCATATATGAGAATTGTTTTAGAATTATTTATTGTCCTAACAGATACTTTGTCTTCTCTCAGGTGCAGAAGCAGAAAGTCAAAGTAGTGTTCCAAGTCCTGCCTCCCAGCCAATAGGAAGGAATCACCAGGGTTCCAGAGGCAATAAGTCCCGACAAAGGCCAAACTCAAATTCACATCCCTCCACTGCCTCATTAGCACCCACCACAGATGAGCAAGGATCATCTGGAGTAAAGAAAATGGGTCAGACATCGACACCTCTTATTTCCAGAAGCTTAATGTTAGCCTGTTTTATCCTGTCTATATTGTTTCTAGTAGTTCTGTGTGGCCCTTAACCCAGGCAAAGCTTACCTGAAACCAAATGTCATAGCCACAAAAAACCAAAACATTGTCTTCTCCTTAGCTACCAACATTGATCGCTCTGTGAAGGACCTGCAGCGATGTACTGCTTCACTGACTCGCTACAGGATGGTGGTCAAAGAAGAGATGGACTCTTCAATCAAGAGAATGAAGCAAACATTTGCTGAACTTCAGAGCTGGTGTGTGAATTTATTTTCAAATCTGCCTATTGTCATGTTTTGGCTGAATGTTGGGCTGATAACGTACTTGAGCATGTTGAAGTATTACAGAGCACCTTTTCGGATTTTGTTTAACAGCTCAAGTCAAGAGATGGAGGGAATTCTTGGTTGTGGAGGACCTTAGGCGCTCACTTCCCTGTTAAGTTCTATATAATTTTTGGTAGTAAATAACAGGAGTTATCAGCTGCTACAGTGAGGGGACTTAAACGCCAGTGTCTTGGCATAGCAGCATATGAATCTGTTCACCTGCTGCCGATTCCAGTCTGAGTGGCTCTCCATAGCCCAAGAACAACTGTCAGTGCCAGCTGCAGAGAGCTGAATTATATTAAGGTGGAAGAAATAAATAGGAAGGGCCAGCTGGTTAGCAGCAGCCAAACCTTCAAAATAAGAGCCACGGCATTATTTACTAGTAACTCAACTGCAAATGAATCACTTCTTTCACAGATTAAAAAAGAAATTAGTTGGTAAATATATTTGGGCTGCTGCTATTTTATCTAAAATTGAAGTAGCATAAACATGGCTTTCAATTTTGTGTTTTTAGAGGAACCTTTGTCTGTATTAAATCAAACAGCTCCACTAAGATCACATAAAACCATCCTCTGTGTACGTCTACGAGGACACTTGTATCAACAGGTTTCATGTTTATTGGCGCTTTCACACAGGATGTGGAATGTGCTGTACTGCACTCTTTTAAAAATTGTGTGACTTCTGCCCATGCAGTGTCAGCCTGATGCTACAGAAAGCAAAGAGCAAGTAGAGCCTTATGTGCACTGTAGTGGGCCAGTAGAAAGGATGCATCTGGCTAGCAGCAAGTAGGGATGGAAGAAAGGTTCATGCTGTCTGAATTTGCTGAATTATACAACACAAGTTTGAGTTTGTATTGAAGTCCTTTCTTGGAAAGATTTCTATCTATAAACACATCAAGTTTGTGTGTTAACATTAGCATAGCTTGTGGTAGATTAGCAGTGTGTCTAAACACAGATTTGTTATGGGTATGTAATGAGGTTTGACGTTTTTAAAGCTTATTTGGTTCTGTCATCTGCAGCAGCCTCCAACAGTGTGCTGAACTAAGTGTTGAGGGCACCACATACTGTTCCCTGTGTCCTTTAAAGCAGAATGAAGTCACCATTTGCATATCTTATACTGTCATTTCTGCATATTTTTTTTTATTCAAAGCACGTGGACCATGCACTGTCCACAGAAACCTGACTCTTTTTTTATAAATCATGTTAATTTCATTATGAGATGTTGCAGAAAAGCAGACAGAAATGTAAAAAAAAATCTTTAGTTCCTAGTTTCATTTCTCAGATTTGTGTTACATGGTTTACATGGTCACTAAAGCATTATTGCATGTTTTATAGGTGCTGCTTTACCATCAGTAAGTCAAAGGGCATATTTCTTACCTTTGATCTCTTTGATGGCAGAACTTTGCATAATAACAAAAGAGGTGTTGAACCTTGTGTTGCTTTTAGAGTTTCTTGTGTTAGCAGAAAACAATTCTGTGCTGATTTAGAACAGTTTATTGAAGAGTATCACAAAGATTAGACACAAATTTTTATTAAATTTAATGTAGCACTAAATCACAACAGTCACCTCAAGACACTTTATATTATAAGGTAAAGGTAATAGAGAAAAAACCCCAACAATCAGACCAGCCCCCACAAGCAAGCACTTGACAACAGTGGGAAGGAAAAACTCCCTTTTACCAGGAAGAACCCTCCGGCAGAACCGGTCTCAGGGAAGGGAAACCACCTGTTACCCATGTTTGGGGCTTAGTGGAAAATAAGAGCACATAGGGAGATAGGGCAAAAGACACACATGGGAGACAGCCAGCGTTTAATAATTAATGACTAAATGCAAAGTGGTGTATAAACACAGAGTGAAAAGAGGTGAGTGTAGAAGAAACACTCATGGGAAGCCCTTGACAGCCTAGGCCTATTATTGTAGCTGAACCAGGGAGGGTTCAGGGTCACCCGATCAGGCCATAAATATAATCTTTATCAAAAAGGAACATTTTAAGGCTAATCTTAAAAGTAGAGAGTGTCTGTCTCCTGAATCCAGACTGGGAGCTTATATTACATAAGAGGGGCTCTGCCTCCCATTTTACTGTGCCAATACCTTCATTTTATGGATGGATGGATTTTAAACTTAGGCATGCAATTCATGTTAGCTGAACATCATGTGAAAATTAGATGAAATTGCGATCTTTATGCAGCAAGATGGTGATTAAGACTGCTGTGAAAAATAAAATTCAGTGTAAACAATGCCACAAAAACAAAGCCATTTAAAACCTGCCATTACACCCCAACGAACCAATCAAAGGGCCCAGTTTTAAGGGTTCATCCACTAAAGGATGTGTTCTCTAAATGTCTTGCAAACTTAATTCGTACCACTAGAGTAGAAAAACCCCACATTCAGCTTCTCTTAGCATTAATCTGCTAAGGCCCTGATAATTCAGCTGGATACGTTGAATGTAGTGATCATTCTCTTGAGACTTCAGTAAATGCTGAAGTTGCTGGCAGGAGATTAGGGGCTCACTAATAGCTAATTGGTTGTAGAGGGTTGAAGATTAGCTGAGGTTAGTCTAAACTGGCCAGTATTGAGTATCTGATACAAAGCCTCAGCTTATTAGGTCTAAGTTGGAAAAACAAAACGATTATCAGCATGCAAAGTGTATTCTTACTGAATTCTCATGGAGCACTGCCATTGTTCATTTTTCAAGCGCTGAAACCTGATGCTGACTCAGCTCCACTCTTGGCCTCAGATCACTGCAGCACTGACTTATAAAACTTTTAACACTTATTCACTTTAACGAAGATAAAAGACTGAACAGTTTGTTATTGTTCAACACACACAACTCTCAAGACACTCTTATTTAACTTGTGTGGCTAAGACTTCCATTGCTGTGAAATGCTAATAAAATTATCTTTATTTTAATTTTAATGAACTGGAAGATGCTTGTATTGAAGCAGCAGTACAAAAGCAGGTACCTGGTTATTGTAGGAAATGGGTGCTAAGCGCCGCTGTGTCATGTTTCAGCTTTTTAGAATGAAAACCTACATTGTGGCATTCTTTTATCTGTAATCTGTGAGCAGCCATTAACTGAAAAATAAAACTGAAGCTGTATTCGATTTTCCAAAGAGGAAACATTTAATATCTGTATTTGCTTTGAGTGTCTGAGTAATCCTCAGTGATAGATTATATTAAATAAAACACACAGTTTGCCATGGGTGTAGCCTAATTCTCATCAGTAGTTCACAACCCACTTTTTGGCATACGAGATGGTTATCTACAGAGCAGCTGAATTTATAATGCTGCAGAAGAGGCCGAGAGCTCAAACTCCAGTAAATGTTATCTCGTGTCTAAAGAGAGAAGTGTTTATGCCAAGGCTCTCAGCAGCTGTGGACTGTTCTCAGGTTTGGTTTGTTTGTCATCTAGCAGGATTAGGATATTTTCCCAGAGGTGGAGCTTTGCCCAGCTTAGAAGTGATTAACTTGTGGAATTGTTCTGGATCTGGATCCAGGAGACATGGCAAAAATCAGACATTTCATGCCATGTTTTTAAAAATATACATATTGAATTAAAACAATGTGTATACACCCTCTTGGTGATCTAAAAAATATCACTAAACCAAGTGCAGATATACTTCTGGGTCCAGGGGACTTGATTCATGCATGATGTAGAGTTTTCAGCCTTGACAGAGGTCTGCTGTCCTGAACTGCTCTTATTGTTGTTGGTATGTTTCTGCAATCTCACTGCAAAGTCAGCATGCGCTCTCATTTCAGAGGGAATTCAAGAAAACTAACCCTTTCTTCTCTTTGTTTTCCTAGTTTAATGGACAGAGAGGTGACTCTACTGGCAGAAATGGACAAAGTGAAAGCTGAGGCCAGTAAGTATTGTATTTTCCGGTATGCCTGTCACATACCACCCCGCAGCTGCTCGTGTTCTTCCCATGATATGATCACCTGACTCAAGGGCCCAGAGACTCTGACCTAAATCACTCCTGGAGGTTGTAAAAGAAATGTTATGGAACAGCAAGTCCCAGTTTCTTCAAAACTGCAGTGTTGCCCTCAAGGTCCTGATACACCTAGAGCATACCACTTTGTGTGTGTGTAACATGACAGTGTAGGCCTGATATTTGTACAAGTAGGCCATTCTCTCTTATTCTGTCCTCTCACTCTCAAAGTGTTGTGTGTTCCAAGCCTGCAAAAAGTGAATAGTGTCAGGTGTCGAGGGAGACCTCAATGCTGTCTTTGTGCAAGGCGTGTGGTGAATTGGGAGGAAAGGAAAAGCAAATTCTAGTCCTCCTCCGACATTACAAAAGCCAGGTTTTCTCAAGTTTCTTTCCTCTAAGAATCGCTGTCTCCAGAAGGAAGTGAAGTGAGTTACTAAAAGTAAACTTCAGTTTATGTTAAGCCGCTTTCCTGGCTGTGGGACTATAGGTGCCAGTAGTGCTAAGAACCAGTGGGTACTGCTTAGGGCTGCAGTGTGTTTTCACTGTTTGCACTTTAGCCTCAATACTCATTAAGATCTAGAGGGTCCTTTATACCTGCAGTTGTCATCACATCCACTGGAGCAAGCCTTGCGTTGATGTTCTTGTGGCTAGTTGTGCATCCCTTAAGTTTCGTAGCCTAGTGCAGCCGGGCTTAAGAAGAGTCATGGCTGTTTTTTATGAATTATACAGAGGAAGATACAACAGCTTAAAATGACACTTTCTGGAGAAAACACAGAAGAAAAAAACACACTGCAATTTCTTTGCTTCCTGTTTCAGCTTCTGTTCCTATAGCAGAGCTTACCCAGCATCAGTATGGATGGTGTCGCGGTTGTTCTGACATTTGTTAGCCACCATGATCGACCCTCAACTGAAATAATTTAGTCATCACTTATTTAAATTTTTTATTTTGTGGACTTTGTACCAATTTCATATTTCTTCAGGGCAACTCATTATTCAATTTTGTGCACCATAATTTCATTCTTGGATTCTAGTAGAGTAACTTCACATGAGTCATGGTTCATTATCATCTCACACTGGGCTTTGGTGCAGTCTCCATGTTTATCAGAAACATCCTGTTTTAGCCCCCATCCCTTCTCTTTATACCCCTGTTTTTTTGGGGGGGGGGGGTTGTTTTGTTTTTCATTGGCTGCATGTAACAAAAACTGTGATCTTTGATCATGTTTAATACGAACATCTAACAGTATCTACATGATTTAAAAAAAACAAAAACAGAATAGGCCCATTTGAAATTTATTTTCAGGTATTTTTCTTATTCAAAGTAAGAAAATTATCTTCTCTTTTCTCTCTATACACATGATAGTTTCTTTAAGAGAAGGCACAATCTTAAAAGTAGTGGGTGGCCGCGGACCGTCTTTGTCTGCCAAATTTGCAAATTGGCCGAGAGTGGACGCGCCTCACAGCGAGATGTAATGCAGCCAAATCTGAACTGACAATTTTCCTACTAATTTAAAGTTTAGGATTTGACAACTCAGACTCTCTCTAGCTCAGTTTTTAAACTTCTGCTCAATGTGTGGAAGATTTAACACATGCAGGCATTTAACTGCACATTAGATTCCTCCTTAACTTCTTTCACATCTGTTCATATTTTTACTGCTGCTGTGTTTCAGTGATGATTTTGGATGCCCGGCAGAAGAGAGCAGAGGAGCTGCGGCGGCTAACAGACAAATCAGCATCCATGTCAGAGGAGCAGCTGAATGAACTGCGTGCAGACATCAAGGTATCTGCACAACACAGCCGCTCATGTGGATGTTCTCTTCCAGAATTTCAGGATTTGACTTAGTCAGTTTTGAAATAAAGCACTAAGTGGGAAATTGGCGGCAATTAATAATTTACAACTGAAAACAGATTATTTTAGTTATGTGCTTTAATGAAGAACAAGACACATTTTGATACATACTGTGGGTGGTTGTAATTGCTCTTCTCTACTCTTTACAGCACTTTGTGAGCGAGCGTAAATACGATGAGGACCTTGGGAAAGCTGTAAGATTTACATTTGATCTTGAACCACTGAAGGCGAGCATCGCAGGGTTTGGATCAGGTACAGAAAGCTCATTTGCTTTCTTAGTAATTTACATTTTTTTAAAAAACTAGGCCTCAATTTTCAGTGACATACACCTTTCCTTGAATCACGAAATGCATGACCCACCAGCTGGAAATGACTAATGCACTAATAATTATGCCAAACATTCAGTACTCAAACAGTAAAGTCCTTTTTTATGGTTGGAAATGATAACACAGCAATAAGGAAGCGTTGATAATATAGTAATTATATTTATTAATGAACCTCAGAAGGGGAGGAGTGTATATAAAGTTGGGTATTGTTAGAGAGAGAGCTTATTTTTCCAAATTGAATTTGAGGCATAATGTTTTTAGCTGTAGCATTATGCCAGCTTGCCAGTAGTTTCTGCATATTCAGAATGGTTTGCACATGAAGCAGCAGTCTTTGATTAATTAGAATCTTCATGCACCCTGTCTGTGGTAATCAGACCACTCATTAGTGGTCTTGTCAGACAGTAAGATCCTGGACCAAAGATTGTGATTCCATGCCTTCTCAAAGTGCCTTTATATAGATGGCTAAAATAAGCCTTTAAGGGCTTTATTCTATGCAGTCACTACGCTTTCTGTTTAGTGGAAGAGGATGCATGGCATAGTACTTTTGACCATAACCTGTATTAAACAATGGATGTAGACACAATAACTTCCCCCACAGGTTTTGGATTTTCATCTTTTCAACATGGGTGTTTTGGTTTGGCACCATGTTTTGTTCTGTCAGAATTTACCATATTTGGACAAGTGCAATATTTGGGAGTTATCACAGGCCTGTACAAGACCAGTTGGTGACTGCCTGGTAACCTCTGATCACTAGAGAACAAATGTTTATTGCCTATTTTGCGAGTGGTTGCTGGAGGTTGTTTGCTGTTGCTAGGTGAAATTAGTCACCAAGAGGTATATGGGCCTGTGATTTCTTTGGTTGCTAACATATTGTCAGAGTTTGTATTGAAGTCCTTTCTTGGAAAGAGTTGTCATAATTTGTACAGAAGATGCTGTCTTGTCTGCAAAACTGCTGACCACCTGTGATGTGAACCAAAAAGCACAAAATGTTCACCTTCAAAGTAAAAGTGGCACCTTCTGAAATGTGTTGGTTGCAGTTAAGACAAAACTTTTAATTTGAAGGTGAAAATTTCTTTTTCTGGTTTGCATCACTCTTCAACTTTTACTGCAGCTCAGTAGTTAGTTTAGCAAGTGTTTACAAACAAGTTGGTGGCCTCCATCGTGGCAATCTGCTAACAACCCAAGCAATCACCAACAGGTTTTTGGTGCAGAACCGTCTCTGCAACCAATTTTACCCATCAACAACCAGCAACCACTCAACCAGCTGGTCTGGATACACATTTTTCCAGAGTGACCAGTGGATAACTGCTGCTCACTGACCGCTCTCTAGGCCTGTGTAACTGAGGCCTGAGCCTAGTATGCTTTGTTAGCAAGCTGCAGTCATAAACAGAGCAGGTGTAATGCAGATAACCTGTTTATTAGTGTTATGTAACAGGCTAATAAAATCCGAAAATCACTCTTGGAAGGTCTATACTTCACAGCAAGCCATGATATTAATAAAAGAAACCAATAAAAAGACAAGAGCGATCCAGTTCACTGTTATTAGTGAAGCTGAGACCTATCAGGCTCCGTTTCGTGTTTTGGGACACACACCTGAATATAAATGCTGCTATTTAAATAAAGTTTTACTTACTGAATCTAAGTGTTGGCAGTTCAAGAAAACAAGTTGCTTTATGCTTCTTTTGAAAGGGAAAACTATTAATAGTTTCCAAACCGTTTTTTGTCACAGGGTGTAAACATACTATCTTTGACTGTTTTTGGGGTTAGCGTCAAGTAGCCATTAGAGGAACTGTAGTTTTTGGCTCTTCTGCATTTGCTTCATTGTTCTTCCCCAAAGGTTTCCGCTGAGTGTTGACTCACTGCTTTATGATTCTCAGTTTACCACCCACGTACAGGCTACTCGAATCGATCCCGCTGTAGCTCCACATCGTCTTCTGTCGCCAGCCCCAGCCTGCCGGAGACCCCTGCTCCCACCCAGATCCCGAGCAGCCACCCAAGTGAAACCCGTCCTCCACCAACCAAACAGGTAACCTGGAAAGCCGTAGTTTGTCAAACACGAGTAGATGTTGGTTTACCGACACTGAAAACTCTTCACAGATTTTCCAAGGAAACAGACGTACCTTCCATGGACAAGGTTATCACTCAGGTGGTCAGCGGTATAACGGAGGTTCCTACAATGACAGGAATGCTGGTCGTGCTTACCACCGCCATCAGAGTGATGGTGCCTCTTCTGGTCCTACATCACAGCACTCTAACAACTCAAGAGGTCCCTCGCATTCCTCCACGTCCTCTCACAACCAAGACCGACCATCTCACAATGGGCTGCCCCAAAGGGTTCCGCGAACACATGGTCCTTGACATTTAAAAAAAAAATGAAATAAAAAAATCATGAGTTCAATCAAACCCATCTACTAACCCTTGTTGTACTCCCCATACCCTCCCCAGCCCTTCACATCCTCCCCACCTACTAACTCCTTTCAATGAAGAATAGAATACAAGTTTACATATTTCCATCAGTTGAGCTGTAGTGCCGCCTCTCCACCAAATTCATTCATTCATCCTTCAAACTTGAAAAGCTCTCACTGTTCTGTATTCGCGCTTCCTTTTTCTTTTCTTGTTCCTGATGACGGTTAACAGTTTCTATCTTTAGGCCTGTGTTGAGAGATTTTACTGTTATGCTATTGGCAGTCTCCGGTATTAGTCTTTGCAGTTAAAGCAGTCTGCCAGTGACTGACATGATTACCTGCAACAATTTGTGCTCTATTGAAGTTGAACTCTTAGTACTTTTGTTCTATTTTTTGCTGTGGCTTTGTCAGCTCTCTGATTCGAACCTCAGATCTTATTTTTCTGCTCGTCTCCCAGAACCATTTCAATGCCTTCACCGGGGAAAGCGTTGTGAAAGTGCAAAAGCAGTTCTAGCATTAGCAGGGATCTCTGTCATCTGGAGGGTAGACATGCAAACAACACTACAATCTGTCATTAATCATTGCAAGGAAACATATCAAACTGTAATCCAGAGCTTTTTCGTATGGCTGCTACAAACGGTAGGGAACTCGTTAACGCTAGGACTTAGATGTATCGAGAGTAACTCTGTGGATGCAGATGTTGCCCTTTTTTAAAGGAGTAGTTTAACATTTGTCAGTGCTCTCGCCCTCTTTGCCGCGCGTTGCATGAGTAGATCGACACGGGTGTACAGTAAATATGAAGCCAGCAGCCGGTTAGCTCAGATTAGCTGATGTGACAAACTGCACCTCTGAAGTTCACTAAATCA
>VOQJ01012985.1:7750-24742 GCA_015052665.1 Apistogramma diplotaenia
GTAAAGGTGCTGGTGTGCCAATTTAAATAAATGCAGAAGGGCCAGGAAAAAAAAAAAAAAAAAAAAAGAGGACAGCCTCCTGTTTAGACTCATCTGAGGTTTCCCTTCCTCACCTCATCTCCAAACGAGCAGCCAGAGCTTTACTGGGCTGCTGGAGCTGCTTGGCACCATGGGTAATTAGTGTGATGAATGCTTTAGCGGAACAAATAGTGGCAGTCGGCTGTCTCGCTCATCGTGTGGCAGTGCTGTCATAGCTCTGGGGCTGCGAGCTCATCAGGGTAATGGATGATTCTGCAACAGAACCATCCCTCAAACAACAGCGCCACCACCGAGCAGGAAGCGGGTCTCTCTTCAGTCAGGGGGGAAAAATGGTCTTGAAAACATCTACGCTGGCTTTGGATGTCAAGTGCTTGTTAGAAGGTTATCAACCAATAACAGATCTGGAGAAATTAAGTAAAGTATCTAGTAAAAAAAAACAAACTCTAAATCGGGCTAAATGTATGGATATGCAAACATCTCACTAATCCTCTGTGGGATTCTCTCCTATGCCTGAGCTGTAGAGCTGTCGCCGTGGAAATGATGGATCACATTATTAGATTAGGTGAAAGCA
Organism: Apistogramma diplotaenia; assembly: GCA_015052665.1. Lineage (NCBI taxonomy): Eukaryota > Metazoa > Chordata > Actinopteri > Cichliformes > Cichlidae > Apistogramma > Apistogramma diplotaenia. Next base: position 8,361 of record VOQJ01012985.1, read on the forward strand.
AGGACAGGCTACAACTGGATTTGCAATTCAGAGACTCTTTTGTATGTGGACCTTTTCTGCATCAAAAGAATGGCCCTAATTGGGCCGCTGTCATTGAGTCAGAGATTGTTTTTTAACAATGCGGGAAACCTTGCAATAAATCAGGTCAGCTGTCGGAGCCACGTCACTGGTCGAGGCATTAGTCAGAGCGTTCTCTTTGCATACAATGTAAAGAAGAATTCATCATCATTTGCTGGCACAGTGGCGAGTCCACATCTCCTAATTCTTCCAACAAATGAAGGGCGTATGGTGATTTTTGTCTCTCGGATGAACCGGAGGGCAGAGGCAGCCTTGAAGGTCTGGCTCTTTGTGCTGTCATTTGAGTACCAGCTAATGGCTTGTGCTTACTCTGTGCTTTGACTTTTCAACCCACTGTGACAGAGAATAATATGTTGCACATAAGGCTGAATCCTCAGCCATGTCATCCATGTAGCGGAAGCTGCCGCGGACGGGTAATCCATAGCTGTATCAGGGGCAAAAAAAAATACACAAGTTCAGTGAATTGTTTCGATGGCAGCCAGACCCAAGGCTAACAGAGCATGAGAGACAGACGAGGTCGTGGAAAGGTTATTTTTTGGGTTCAGGAGGTGAGACTCTCGGGACGTGGACACGTCAGTCTGACAGAGTCCGCAGGTCAATGTGAAGACAAGTGGAAGACACATTTCTCTGTCAGCACGCAGAGAGCCCGCACGGGTTCAGGCTTTTGTCGTGAAGTCCCAAGTCATTGAGTCAATAGCCAAGGAACATGACACAACCTCTCACAGTCACTCGGCATCAAGCGGAACAGGGAATGGCATGCTTTCCATTTCACTGCACCGTGGCCCTGGCGAGACCTCGTCTGCACTCGAGAAACAGGAGAGCTCTCAGCCCGGGCTCTCGCATAAAAGCAACGCGGCAACCTGGCCCCGAACACGTACCTGGCTCGCTCACAGCGGCAGTACAAGATGATTCACCGGTCAATCCATAACCCCGGCTATTATCTCCGCTGGCTGCTGCAGCACAGCGGGGAGGCCCGTGGATAACCAGAGGGCTTGGATGAAAGGAAATTAGATCACGGCAACGGCACAAGCACATTTCGATTAAACTGATGTCAGGATTTATCTTCTTCTGTCAGTGTGTTCAGATGGGAACAGAAACGGTAACCTTTGACCCCGTCTGACCGAGCGCTGACCGAGTGAATAGCCCTTTATCACAAGAGCAGCTTTAAATGCAATATAACAAACGACATCTTTTTCCCAGAGTATGAAAAGAGCGAATAAATACAGATCGCCTGTGCTGTATCGTCACCTTGTGCAGCATTTACCGAACTTATACCTGTGTAAAAGCTGCAAACTCCTCCCCTCACGGGCTGCATGCTGGTAGTTTTGAGAGTACTAAAATACAAGTTTTAGAAATCACTTTATAAATGAGATTTTTTACCAGGACCACAGGAATGTGAGATCTTTAGACTCCTGCTGTAGCTCTGTGCCTCTTTCTGTTGCAGTCAATAGATTTAGCATCAGTCCAAAAGGAATACCTGCATGTCCATGAAGTCTTCTTTTATGAGGCACCACTGAACATCTTTTTTCTTCAAAGACCGCATGACCTGAAAAGAAAAACTAATAATGTGGCCATCAGCCAGTTGCAGAAATGTCTCCGGGCCTTTCTTTTCTTTTACATAAACCGATAAATTTTCATTACAGAAATTCATTGTTTGGCTTTAAGGTTTCAGCATTGCTAACATCCTGCAGAAAACCTTGAAGACTGAAGAGCTGCTAGCACTGCTGTCACGAGCTCTCACCGTAAAGAAGGCGCTTCTGAGCTCGTACCCGCCCGGAGCCTTTGTGCGCACGCGAGGCTTTTCGCTCGTTTCCTCACAACATGCACATACAGTACAATCTTATCAGGCTAGTTCATATTAAAAACAAAAATAGTATATTTAATGTATTTACAATAAACATACAATCATGTAATCTCCAAGAAATATACAGAACATAAAGCTTTTAAATATAAATTTGTCATTTAGAGAGAAAAAAAAAAAAGAAAACAAATCCCAAGAAGCAACAAGGAGCATATCTTTAAAAAGAAAAAAATCATTGGAAAATATAGGTGATATTTTCTTATTTCATTATCCTTTACTTTTGCAAAGAGCCTTAAAATTCACACACTGACTACCACCAACAGCATAAGCAGACACGTCATTCTAAAACCATCACTAACATTGTTAGCATAGCATTTCTCTCAAATCAAAGGCAACATGCTGCCTTAAAGGCTCAAACCGGAGGATCATCCATCTGTGCGTGAAGGGTTGACTTCCAAAATAACATCCATCATTAACAGAAAACTTTAGGAAATGCATAACTGCAACAAAAGCTTTAACCAAATTATGTCCAAATCTATGTATTGTTGGCAAAACGTCTCTTAAAGCGTGTTTTTTTGCTTGCAGATGTTATATGTTGGTAGTTAACTCTTCCTGCCACTAAAGGTCCATTAGAAAAGTCAACCTGCTGTTACCACGAGGCAAGGCCATCAGGAGAGAGCAACGAAAACAAGATGTATAAAAAAATTCTACTTTAAAGTTATTTTCTCATCACAAGGCAAAACATTTCGAGCACATCGAGGTGCCAAAAGAAAAACAGTCCTGTTGCCACAGGTCAAGCAAATGCTGATTTGCTTAATGCTGCTGCAGTTGCCGGGCGGACCTAAAATACGGTTTTCTCCTCTGCGAGCGTTGAACGTTACAGTGCTCAGGTTGATGCGGCACAACGTGAGCTCCCGTCCGAGCGGAGCGTCGCATCCAGGCACAGTTGCAGGACCGCTATCGGTGAAGTTTGGGCCGAGTTTCTACGGTCGGCCTCATCTACTGTACAAATTCAGACTACAGCTCGACGTCGGTGCCACAGGGTCAAAAACAATACGTTCAATCAAAGTACTGTTTTCATCCGTACCAAAGCAACAGTTCTCAGGTTTGTCACTGCTGGAACGAGAGTTTAATCTAAATTCGACAATACCGTCACTAATAGAAAACTTCTACATATTAACAGTTATTACATCCTAAATGTTACTGTTCTCTAGACCAAATGTACAGTAGTCTATAGGCAATATTTATCTTTTTTTTTGGGACACTTCGGGATGATGCGGTGACAGTAAATTGAGGGGTTTCACAGAAAGGCTACATACAGCCAGAGGATCTGCTGCGAGCTCCGGCGTGTTCAGACAAAGTTCTCTGCGGGACGTCACGGAACACGTGTACGGTGTCACTTCGGCACTTTTATGGCACTATTATGTACAGAGGAGTCAACGCCATGACGCACTGGGTGGTATAGACATCAAAGACAGCGCCACCTGTTGGGGGATTGCTGAGGAGGAGATGGTGGACAGAAGGTCCCCCCACCCCTGATTCTCTTTAATTATTTGTACAGCTCAGCGTCATGTCCCAAACATCCTACATGGGGCCAATCTTCCCATCGTGTATGGTTAGATTTTTTTAGCTTAAAAACAGGCAACAGGCACTAACGAGTGCCACAAAGTTCACGATCCAAAAAAATATCTCACTGTTTATATTCTCTTCTAACAAAATCCACACTGAAGTGTTCAGGGTCAGCGTGGCTCTGGGATCAGTGTAGGTCCATAAAGCACTGATCTCTCATATTATATTTTTCCCACTGAAATTTCATACCTTTTAAAGCTATAGCAGCACCAGTGGAGAGTTTAAATCTTCTTCTTTTGGTTCATTGTGTATGAAACTAAATACACTGTAGGCCTCCAAGTAATGTGCATCCAAAATAAACATATTCCTTAGAAATAAAATGACTGGTGGAGCTTTTTTGGGAAACGCACTGCACATACAGCCCCCCCCCCCCTTCCTTCCTACAGCCACAAGCTTCATTTAACACAAACAGGTAGAAGATGAGCAGCTACCGACCCGCACCTGCAAAGCTAACCTCATTTTTTTGTTTCATATATAAAAACTAAAGTGTAAAACTAACAAGTTTAAAGGTATTTGTTGGCGGGATGCTGCAAAATAACACCTCAAGGCAAAAAAACTTATTTTTTTACATTTAATTTTTAAAATATAGTTAATGACTTAAATGGATGGATTGTTTTAATGTCTGGGCAATGTTTAACTTCAATTTTATATGAAGCTAAGCTAACTGCTAGGACGTTCTAGCTTTGCATTTTACTGTACAGCTCATTGGAGTACTATGAATATTGCCATCTAACTCTGGCTAGGAAGGGAATTTCCCAAAACCTCAAAGGGTTTATGCATTTTAAAAGTTAAATATATTGTGATGATTGTTGGAAGGACTTTTGATGCAAAATATATTAAATACTTACAGAGTAAGCCAGAAAAAAACCCCACAGCATATATATAAAGTGGATATGTCAAAAAATCTGAACCTTCTTGAACAAAAAGCTGTATTTTATCTGCATGTAGAAAATCACTTCAGTGTGAGTGATCGTGTCTGCTGAGATTTGATCTAAAAGAAAAGAGTCATCATCACAATGCAGTATGCATTATAAAGCTGTTCCATGGTCAAAAATACTATTTGGAGGCCATTAAAGTTAAATGTGTATTTAACCATAATAACGGCCAGCAAACGACAGAGTCTGTGCAATATAGTGACATCATTCTGAACATATTAAAATTTTTTTTTTGGTGCATGCATCATCAGCATGCTTTTTAATGAACTTATTCTGGCTGGACACTATGCGTCATGCTATGCTGTGTCTGCTGACAGCTGGCCACTGCAGTCAGCAGTCTCAGTGCACTGACTCGCTCTGCTTAAAGGCCTTCACACCCTCAGCTGCCACCTGCTCCGGCCCTCCAGCACGATGTGCCTGCAGCGTTTGATTTGCGGTGTCTCCTTGTTGTTATATTTGTTGCTTTGCATTGCATGCATCAGTGCTGCAAAGGGTGTCCCCCCCCCCCCAAAGAGTGAAACTGCGTTACAAACTGTAATCCTGCATCTGTTTGCCACCGGCACGAGCGTTCTTGGATCACTGGTTAACGAAAGGTCACGGGTTCAGTCGCTGACTCAGATCATGAGCGTCTTGTCTAAACATTAATGAAAACGCCGTCTGACTCTGTTGCTCTGAGTAAAGCTATTATTCAGACTTTAACAATTAAGCTTTTATTCTGATTTTATTTTATTCTAGTCCTCTTGGAAGCTGCGCCCACTTTCCATGAATTTAAAGTAAAAAATCTAAATTGTTTTGTAAAATAAATAAAAACAGAGCCTCAAATTTGAGTCCAGCTTTCATGCCAAAACTCCACTTTTTGAATAAATAATAAATAAATTCCCAGTCTGAAATATACTCTGAAAACTACGGTGAAAGAATTTGTTCCTTTCTTAAAAATGCATGAAACACCTTTCACTTTTTAACTGTTAATCTATGCTTTGTGGAAAACGTGACCTGCAATAATTGGTGGCAAAAGTCAAATCGATAAATCCGTTTTCTATTTTGCTATAAAACTTCTGGACCTTTTGAACTTTTTCACTTCTTTTTCATTGCCTGATGTACGAGTTGTTGTTGTCTGAGTCACTGCAGGGCTTTAAGGTTGAAGAAACCTACAATAACTGTACACCGGCTCAGAAACAGGCCCTCATCACAGCAGCCACACTGACATGTTGCCGCAGTGATTAATAACAATAAGAGTGGCTCTGTTCCACACATACACAAGTTTGTGATCTAAAGTTCTTGTAAACATTTCCCAGAGAGCAACAGTTTTCAACACAGCATTTCTAAACATTCTAGTTTTAATTAGTAAGCATGAATTATTTCTTTTTGCACACAGTAACAGAAATATTTAAAAAAAAAACCCAAAAATAACCAGGGTCGGTGTTATTAGCAGCCTGAAAACATTTTATCGAGCCAAAACACAAACAGCTGCAGTGCAAAGATGTGCTTCATCTTTGTGATGCTCACAGTTTGTAACACCAAGTTTAAACTGAGGGTTTGTTCTACTTCACACGCAGCAGAAAAACTTCAGCCGGGTTCGAGTTGTTGCTTGGGAGAAAGAGAACTGCAGATGCCCACAAAGCAGGAGACGGGTGCACAAAGATATCACAGCGTTTCCGAGTGTCGAGAACCGGAGTGAGAAAATCATCGAGACATTCAAAGAGCCACACGATGCAGAAGGAGCCTGGCAGAGGCAGGAAGTGAAAGACTCCAGAATGCATGCCTCAGCCAAGGTGGGTCTTAAAGAAGACAATCACTAGAACCCTGCACAGGAAACTTTCTGCATGAGACAGTTTGAAGCCACACTGAAGTGGGGAAAGATCATGCAGACATGCTTTCATCTGATGATATAGAGACACTGCTTATGTGGGGGGAAAGAATGGAGAGGCGCACAACCTAAAGAACAACATCCCAACAGTGAAACACTGTGGTGGGAATATTGTGCTTCAGTGTGTCTGGAACTGTGAATCCTGTCAAGGTGGAAGGAATCATGGAAGGAAAAAAAAAAGGATATGGGAAGATTTTGAGAGAAAACCTCAAGCAGTCAGCAGCAAAGCCGGGTCTGGGTCGTCGCTTTGTCTTCCGACACGGAAACAACCTAAAATGTGCGTCGCTCCTGGTGAAGAACAACCTCCAGAAGAGCAGAGCGGACGCTCCTGCCTGGCCTGCACAAAGCCCATCTGTGGGGTGAACTGAAGGCCGACGTTGGAGCCAGAAGGCCATCAAATCTGGAGGAGCACTGGGAGGTTTGACGACAAACTGCAGGCTGTTATTAGCATCAGGGATGCTGATAATTTTGACCCTGGTAGTTTTTGTAAAAGAATGTTTGTGTGCCAAGAAAAAAAATCAGGTAAACATCCCAAATAAAACCAGGATGTTTGGGAAAGCCGTGTTTAAAAATTCCTGGATCTGTTTAACAGCATTTGGGAAACACTTAAAAAAATGGGGGCTCATCTGTATGTATGGAAAGGATTTGTGCATAATATCAAAATGACTGCTGTGAAAAGAGCTCGTTAGCTGGTTTTGAGTGGAGTGGAAATCGAATCAAGTGTCTGTGGGGATCCTCAAACTGCTCTGCCTGAAAACTGACGACTGTCACCCTCTTTGTGTTTTCTGATTCACCAAACCTGAGAAATACTAAAGCAAAGCGAATCGTCTCGTACAGTAAATCCACAAACCTCAGTGGGGTTTTTTTTTTAGTCAGCAGTAATCTACTGCACTGTGTTTTTCCCATCTCTTTACTTCTTATTTCAATTTTGCATAAATAAACAAACAAACAAATATTTTTAAATTTAAATGTGAATGTGGCAAATTTGGGGAATCGTCTCTTCTTTTTTTCCTACTGTGTGTCACGTGTTTGGATGAGAAGAAGCCTGGAACCTTGAGGAGGACATTGCTCTGAACCGATACGCCACCAGAGGAAGATCACACTTCGGGCGCGTCGCACACTAACGGCTCCAGTCTGCAGCCACTATAAAACAGACTCCATGTTGTCACACGTCTCACGGTCCTCAAGATTGTATATGAACTTTGTCCTGTTGCTCGGGTTCTGGGCGATCTCCTTCCCTAAATTGTCCAGAGTCACGTTGGAGGCGAAGAGTTCGGTGGGCGTGAGGTATCCCTCGTTGTTCTTGATGTATTTCCTGTAGTTCTTCCTCAGACACTGCCACGTGGTGGTGTACAGGACGAAGGCTGACGATTTGAGAACGATGGCGATGCTGACGTACAGATGCCTGTAGGCCACGTTGTCGTACAGCATGCAGGCGCCCTTCTCGCCGCAGACGGAGCTCCAGAACAGACAGGTGGAGTCGATGCCCATGCCAAAGATCAGAGGGGGAGGGATGAAGCCTGGGGGCGGGCGGGGATTGCGGAGAGACAGCAGGTCACAAGGTCAAGAAGGACACCAGTTTGAGTTCATGTTCCTAATGTATCGAGGCAGACAGACTGATGAAGTTCACTTCAAGCAAGGTGAAAAATTGCCCTGACGTTTAAGTCACAGAGCAAAACTGGAGAACAGCAGCTGCAGCACAAACACGACACAGAGGGCCGTCTGCAGAGCGTGCAGCAAGAGAAGAGAAGAGCTTCTTACCTATTAGTCTGAGGAGCAGGAACAGCACACCGAGGGCGTACGATTTCAGCTCCGGACTGACAGTTCTGCAAATGAAGAAAATACTTTATCCCTTCGTGCACTGTGGGAGAAGAGCATCTCGACTTCTGGATGAATTTAAAATGACAGCAAGAACTACAAGGAGAACAAACATCCTCACACATCTGCTCAGTTTCCTGTTCGGTGCCTATAATGAGCTTTGTCATTATATACGAGATAATACGCGCTCCTGTTGTGGTATTTGTATCATTACCTGATTAGGATGATGACAGAAGGTGTCTGGGCCATAGCGCCAATCATGCTGCACACACATATAACACACAGGAAGGTGAGGAAGGCCTGCTGGCAGCCTGGACTGGGACACTTTCCCGGTAAAGCCACTGCTTCTTCACTGTTGCTGGATATACACGCACAGCTGGTCAAGTTCTGACGCGAAGAAAAGACACGAGGCGCGATCGTGAATGTGGAGACCCACAGTACGACTCATTTAACGTGCAATAGCAGTGATGGTCAACATTAACGTCCCGACTCACTGGTTTGGTGCAGCCGGCGAAACAGGCTGAGAGGTAGGTGACTCCATTGGAGCCACAGACGGGGCTCACCGATGCCGTGTAACAGTTACAGTTACTAATGCACGCTGACTCCGGCTGCTGCCACGACTGCAAAGTCCTAGGGAGGAGGTCAAAGGTCACATTAGGGAAGGAAGAGTGATTTGAAAATCGATTATCTATTCTGAGGTTTGTCCATTTTGAACCTGCGTGGACGTTTAGCCCTGTGGGGGAACATAACAGTAACTGTAGTTGACTTAAAAGTTCCTGGAAAGACTCGTCGCTCGCATCGGTAAGTCGTCACTCTTACTCATTGCTGTAGGCCACCGTGACCCCGGCGACAGGCCCCGTGTCACAGCCCAGGAAGAGGAACGAGACGTAGCAGGCAGTGGACACCAGGTTGACCAGCATGGCCATGCGGACGGCACCCAGAGCTGACAGGTTCAGCTTCTTAACCAAGAGCCCCCCCAGGAAGATTCCCAGGCACGCACAGGGGATGGCTGTCATACCTGGGGAGGGAAACCCAACTTTATTCCTCGAGCATAATCTGATAGTAAAACACGCCGCAGAGCGTTTTAATGTAGTTCTTATGCTACTGTCTCCTTCTTCAAAATACAAATCTATCATCTTCAGCTGCAACACAGAGCTGTTGTAAACATAAAGGAATCAAATATCCAATGATATGTAACTTGTATGGTTCTGAAATCTGCAGTATCCGAGTATTTTTCCTTCTGGTACCATTACTCGTTGCAGGTTTAGTCTTAAATTTGATTTAAAGTGGCATTAACAAGTTGTTTAAAATTCCCAAATTCACCCTGCTCATCAATCCCGGCCAGTTTTTCTGACATCAGCGCATTGCAAAACAATAATGTCCAAGTGTTGGCAGTGCAGCTTTACACGCCTTCCCCCCCCCTCTCTGCTGTGTTGTTGCTCAGTGATCATTAAGCAGTTGTGTTGATGCTAAAAACCTCTTGGACCCACTTTTTCTCCCACACAAGAAATCGCAAAGGAATCGATAAAGAATGCGAGCTGTAAGCAGAACACATAATGGCATTGGTATCAGTAAATTCTTATCAATATCCATCCTTGTCACCCACCCAGCAGCTGATTAGCTGAGGATGTTGTAAGGTTGAACTGCTGCTCCAGGTATTTGCCCAAAAAGGCAGCAAAGCCAGCAACCACAGCAATCTCCATGCAGGCTGCCAGCGTGATGCAGCTGAACACCGGATTGGAGAGAAGGTGCCTGGTAACCCGGGGGATCACTGGGTGGAGGGAGAAACGATGAAAGGAGACACAAAAGGGCGGAAATGTGTCTGAATTTAAATATTTCATAAACTAAAATCTCTTTTCTTGACCTCCTCACCTCTCAGATGCTCGCAGACTGAGAGTCCGCTGTTCATATCAAAGCCATGAATGGCTCCGTTGGGTTTAGACCCCTGGTACTCCAGGGTCAGGGAAGAAGGCAGCATGGCCTGCTCACTCTCTCCTCCGCTGTCCATGTCCTGCTCGTCCAGCGCCTGGGGGAACCCGAACATGAAGAGGGCCGACAGGAAGAGTAAGGCACCACACAGGAGGAAGCCGCCCCACCACGCCCCGATCCAGCGAGGGTCATCTGGGGTGATGTCCAGCTTACCTTTAATGGAGGGTAAGAAAATTCACCGCAGTCACTAATAGCTGGACGAGTAGAGGTCACAATAAAATTCTGTTTCAGTGACGTGTAATTTTGTAATATTTTTAACCATTTCCAACTTACTGGTATCAATGAAAACAGCATCAACATACATTTTGGTACAGACGGAACCCAGGATGAAGCCACAGGCTGGGCCAAACACTAATGTTGAAAATAAGATACCTGAAAGACAAAACAAAGGGACAGAAGAAAAATAACAGCATTATTTCAGTGTTTGCATCATAAAACAACCAAAGCCAAGAAGACAAATGCATTTCCCCTCATCGCCCAGCAGAGGGCAGCCTTGTATCAAGCCTGTAAGATGTTTATTACCAGCTCCTCCTACTAAAATATGATGCTTCCTCTTATAGAGTACATTTGTTAAATCCACTGCATGATTAGGGACCAAATGTATGTTATTTTAAGTATGAAATACACGCCGAGGGATTTTAAATTTCATCAGCTGTCTTCCAACGACAGATTCATTCACCATCACCGTAATGTGCAGCCCATAGGTCGCACAGTGTAATTGATCCGAGACTCGATTATCCAGCAGCATCATAAATAATCAAACAGGAAATGGGTTCTTACTGGAAGAGCAGCGGGGGGGTGACTGATGCACTTTCCGAATGCAAAGAGCTGCTCCTCTTTTGGCACAGAGGCTGGGAGGTTTCTATAAAGCTTCACACTGTGCGGGACTCTGTACATGCGTGTTTGTGTGGCACTTAATCTGTTATCCGTGCTGGTGTTAAGTGGAACAATAGGAGTGAGTTCCAGTAGCCCGACTGCTAATAATGGATCCCAAAGCAGGGGAAGCGCCGCTCCCTCCTGACAGGATGAGTGGGCCAGTCAATTTCTCTGTGGGCAGTTTAATGATTACTCCTCTGGACATCGCCAGTTATTGTTTGTGAGAACAGGGTTGTATTGTAAACTGTATAATGTTGTAAGTTGGAAAAAAGTAGTAACACAAGGCTTTTTGAATTTTTCCTGTTAAAATAAAATATTCATGGTAATAATATATGAAAAAGAAAAATTATTATAACTGCTTGTCCAGTAATGTCAAAAAGACTATTTCAAATGCATGTTTGAACATAACAGTTTATGAAGAGGTCCAAACTCAAAGGACTGATGTGCAAATGTTCTTGTAAGCAGAGCCGTTGATAACAGCGGGGCTGACAGCGACTATGAAGTGAATAATACTGATTATCTCTTCATCGTGGCCCCTGTTAGTGAGTGGGATACATTAGGGAACAAGTGAACATTTTGTCCTCAAAGCTGATGTGTTAGAAGCAGGAAAAATGGGCAAACGTAAGGATTTAAGTGAGTTTGAGCAGGGCCAAACTGTGGTGGACGACTGTGTCGGAGCATCTCCACAACTGCAGTTCATGTGGCGTGTTCCTGGTCTGCAGTGGTCAGTATCTACCAAAGTGGTCCAAGGAAGGAACAGTGGTGAACCAGCAGCTCACTGATGCACGTGGTTTGTTGCACATGTTGCTGCCATCAATCAAAAGTTGAAACAATGGACGTCAGAGCTGACCAGGTGCATGGGCATCCCTTACCTGGGGGAACACCTGGCACCAGGATGCACCATGTAAGCCACATACCTCAGCATTATTGGGACGGGATTCCCTGATGGCTGTGGCCTCTTTCAGCAGGATAACAATGGTTAAAAAATGGCTCAGGAATGATTTGAGGAGCCAAACAAGTTTGAGGTGTCGAATTCCCCCGATCTCAATCCAATCAGATGTTATGCTCGACTGGTGTAAATCCGGTGATCAAGGAGGTCCGGTGTTAGAGCAGGACCAGCTCAAACAATGAACCAATGAACCACCTCCGATATCCTGCTCTGCCTTCCACTGGGTTCAAATCACAGACACACAATGGGCGATTAATCTATAATGTATGTGACGTAGGGAGGCTGGCAAACACACACACACACACACACACACACACACAAACATGGCAGCGAACCAGCAGAAAATACTGGGCCTCTGCCAATCTGATATACAGTACACCAACGCTCAATACTCCGAAAGCGAGTGTGCATACAACAGCCCGCTTCAGTGTTTCCTGTTACATGAGACAAAGAGCTGGGAGGGGCCATCAAAGTGAAAGAGCTGGTGACAATAGCAGCAATAAGCGCGATGACAGAGATGTGCAGCAGCGGTTTGTGTGCTGTGAGAAAGAATGGAAAGCTTATAATCTTCTAGCAGCAGCTGCTGGACACCCATCAGGAGAAGCATTCAGGAGCGATGCCAGGCTGCCGTGTGAACCCAACAGTTGGTGCTACAGAGGCCATTTCCGTGGAGACGTGACTGAGAACTCAGCGAAGCTTTAACCACACAGTAAAACATTGCTCTGGTCATTTTAGATTTATCCTAAATGTATGCACCAGGAGAGCAGCTTTGCACAATTCATGTTTCAAAATAATCCTTATGTATCTTTTATCCTGCTTTGGTGCAGCCGGTCAGTTCACCTTATATCTTAAACAAGTCACTTCAGCTCTCTTCACCCTTCCCAGTATTGTTTTTTTTTTTTAGTAAAAATTAAAAATCAAATAAATTTAAGTCTCTGCACTGAAATATGTGGCAACAAGAAGAACCAGCAGCTACTAGACTCACGTTCCTCTGCAGAGTGATGATGTGCACACGCGCTCTTAAAAATCTTTTTTCTGACAAACAGCAGATTAACTCTCACAGGACTGGTTTCATGTCTGATTGCTCATTAGGAGGTGGAATGTAAATCTTTGAGGACTCATTGACTTTGCAGTGATTGTAGAGGGATGGAGCATGCTCGTGGCGTGTGCAGTGTACCTGCAAACATTATTTCAGAGTCTCTCTCCAAAGATTACAGCTAAAATACTTGAATATTTGTAAGGCATTGCTTTCCAAACACAGGCTGAAACTACAGTATCTTATTCCCACCTCATTTACACTAGCCTGCAGTGCCCTTCAGGGACATCTTTAATGCACCGCCATTGTTTTGAAGTGAAACCGCTGCTTACTTCTTGACGCCACCTGCTGTGTTCCTTTGTAGGACGAGCTCAGGTGAAGCTGAAGGTAATACAAACCTGCTGGGCGACATGAAGAGAATGTCGGTTTACAATCCACTCTTTTACACACAGCTGTAACTTGTAACCCTCCACTTAAGCCCAGCGCTTGCAGAGGATGTGGCAGACAGTAACCGCTTTACTGTACACGCAATAAGCCGTGACTGAACACAGGTTGCTACTTCAAATATAAGGATATTGTATATGTATGACAAAGGTTTTTTTACACTCTTTAAAATGAAAGCATTTAAATATCAGCTGCAGTATCAGCAGTGCAGCGTCTGCAGTCAGACGCAGAGCAGAGCTCACGTTTGAGTTGTAACTTTAGTCAAGAAGCTGCAGGTCGGCCTAACCTGTGACCGAGGAACGCGAGAAGCTGCAACAGAGGTGAGTCAGTGTTGAAGTTTATTATATTGATGACGTTTCATTTTTGAATCTATTTTGTTTCCAGCAGATCCAACAGTGAACAAAAGGGTTCACTGTGAGAAGTGCTGTGATCACATTACAGATCCAATAACTTTCAGAGCTCTTACCGTGTTTGGGAAAACACTGCTCGGCCTCAGAAGTCTGCTTGTGTGTGATGTGCCAGTAAAGGTGTAACTGTGTTAAATAGATTTGCTTCAATGACAGTTTTTTTTTAATTCAAAGAAGTGATCAGTTGCTCGTCATAAGTGCAACACATACAGCAGTGACTCAGCCCAAAATACAAGGCACATTTTCACAGCTACTACAGTCAGGCCAATTTACCTCATTTTGTAGCACTGACTTTATTTGGTACACACAGTATTTTATTCTTTGAATTAAATGCCAGAGTTGATCGAGAGTGTCAGACTGTGTCTCACTCAGCATTTTCCAGCATTAAGGTTAAAATTTGTGGTCATTAAATTCAGCTAATTTTATTTCCTGAAATATTTTGAGCACAAAGTATTTATATGACATGTGGACACTCACTGGCTACTTTGTTAGGTAAAACTATTCAACTGCTTGCATACGTGATCAGCCAATCACATGGCAGCAACTTAGAGACGTAGACATGGTGGAGACAGCAGCAGGACAGTTGGCCTCCACAGTCACCAGACCTTAATCCAGCAGAGCACCTTTGGGATGCGTTGGATGTGTTGGAACAGGAGATTTGCATTATCAGCTGACAAATGTGCAGCAGCTGCCGGTGCTGTCGTGTCGATGCCGACCGAAATGGAACGGAGTGTTTCCATCACCTTGTTGAGTCTATTCCAGAAAGTACTAAGGCACTTCTGAGGTCAGAAGAGGTCCAACTCAATACTAGTAAAGTATAACCAACAAAGTGCTTGGTGAGTATATATTTAGTCTAAAATAGTGGCTATAAAATATCCATATCTATGTAACAATGTAACAGAGTATCATTCCCACAACCCTCCATCGAGCTTAAATTTTCCAGAGGAAACAAAGCCATATGACAAGATATGTTACATACAGCCATGATTACAAAATACCAGGGCTTCACTTTTACTCAGTAGGTGACCCTTGTGCAAAAAACTACAAAGAAAAAAAGTGATGAAACTTAAACTCTACCTCGTGCTAATTCCAGCCTCATATTGTGCAGGTTTTTTTTTGCCTACTAGTAATGAATGCAGCAGATGCAAGGTCATCCTGTTAGACAAGGCTCTTCTACCTGGTCACACTGCCAGCATATGAATAATTTCACACTCAGGCTCACATTATGGCACAATTCAATCGCTGGCACTTTGTCTCTTGGCCAAGGTGCTCTTAAAAGGTCTGAGTGGACAGCGTGTGCTGAGTCAGCGTCCATTCCCTTCCTCTGCTGTCCTACAGTGGAGGAGTAATAACTCCAGTGGAATAAAAACATTTTTGCTGCAGTGGGCTCCAAACTTGCAGCCTCACACTGCTTCATTACACGCATTAAAGCGATGAATAGAGGCTAAGATAAAAGAAGCTGGCCCTGCAGCTATGGAGCTGGACTCCGTGCTCCTCCCGGGCTGCTCTTTTACTGCACTTTCATTTATCGTAGCTTACTGCGTGTTAAAGCCTTGTATTTGTGTCATCATTACAACAAATGCAAGCTTGAAATAATCTTGTAGTCAAACTTACTGTGAGTTATTGTGTTTTCACTCTAATCAAGATGTGCTGGTTTGCCCGAATATTTGCCATCTTCTCTCATGTTACAAAAACGATGGCGACCAGCCCTCCTAAATTTCAGACTTGGAAATGGAAACTTCAAATAAGTATAAATATTGAGTATTTAAGTACAATTAAATTATTAATTATCATGTCACAGTTTCTTCCATATCTTTTACCAAAGTGTTTAAACTGACATGATTCAGGAACATAAAAATATGTTCCTCCAAACCAGAAGGAATGAGTACTATTAATTCACTAGACCCAAAAGAAAGAAACGAAGCTTAGCTTCCGGTGACTCTGCCAGGTGAGTTTCAGATCCTCAAGTCCTATTTTTTAATTGGCAAAACTGAGTAACCTTCACACTCACTTAGAATCCCGATTATAAATGCTGCAGGAGCCACAAATGCTCATCAGTGTTTTAATCTGTGCACCATTTGAGTCGGTCCTTTGAACCTTGACTACAAAATGCAACAATACTCACAAAACATTACAGGCCACGTTTACAACACACACACACACACACACACACACACACACACACACACACACACGGTCCTGATCCCCAAGGATCCCCAGAAGGGACCGGTCCCATGCAATTACCGGCCAATAACCTGCTTTGGTACAACATGGAAACTCCTGTCAGCCATCATAGCAGCTCAGACGAAGAGCCACTCGAGACTGTAATGTATTAACCTCTGTCTCTCCTGCACAGCATGTCTTCTGTCCTGTCTCTCTCTCCTCAGCCCCAACCGCTCACAGCAGATGACCCCCCCTCCCTGAGCCTGGTTCTGCTGGAGGTTTCTTCCTGTTAAAGGGGAGTTTTTCCTTCCCACTGTCGCCAAGTGCTGCTCATAGGGGGTCGTTTTGATTGCTGGGTTTACTCTTTAATTATTGTAGGGTCTTTACCTT
>VOQJ01012987.1:0-22719 GCA_015052665.1 Apistogramma diplotaenia
GGCTGCTTCGTACTTAAAAGCATCT
Source organism: Apistogramma diplotaenia (assembly GCA_015052665.1). Taxonomy (NCBI): domain Eukaryota; kingdom Metazoa; phylum Chordata; class Actinopteri; order Cichliformes; family Cichlidae; genus Apistogramma; species Apistogramma diplotaenia. The sequence goes on from VOQJ01012987.1 coordinate 26, forward strand.
CAGCCAGAAAGAGAGCCAGTTGGAGCTTACAATAAACGCAGCAGCACTGCCCTCGAGCCTTTGATAAGGGACAAAATTATAAAGAAGAGAGGTGACAGTCTGAAAAACTAGCTTGAAAAAGTGACTTGTTTAACACCACGAATGAAGATGTTAACTATTTAAAGGGGTCTTTTGTTTGTTTGTTTTTTTGCACAAGCTCTGATTCCCACATTTACTTGAACCAACCTCCTCTGCCTCCGTCTCCACAGGAGAGCATCCTGCAGAAAGTGGTGATGACTGCTTTTGCTGATCGAACAGTAGTTATCATAGCAGTGAGTATTTACAGCTCCAACACCATCCCAAAGAGTGTTGACCTTTGTGTTGCACTGCAATTGCGATTCTGGGCTTTTAAAGCAATAAAAAGGGCTCACAAGTGAATGTTAAAATGGTTAGTGCTCACATTTAGATATTTCTCATGAAATATTTAAGAAAAAAAGACACTTTTTTTCTCTTTTTTCTTTGTATATAATGCTTTTCAGTTTAAAAAAAGTCACTCACAGTTGAACAGTTCTAATGATCTGGTGTCAGATACGTCTTTCTGGACCGCTCAGAGCACTAATCACTTTCTTCCACAGCATCGCGTCCACACCATCCTCAATGCCGACCTGGTGATTGTGATGAAGCGGGGGATCATCCTCGAGTACGATACACCCCAGGCTCTGCTGGACAAGGAGGACAGTATCTTCGCCTCCTTTGTGCGAGCCGACAAGTAGCACAAGAAGAGGAAGAGCGTGGAAGCATTAAAGGAAGACATTCAAAGTGCAATTGATCCCATGGAATATATTCCTTTTATTTTTTAATCATGTTGTATTATATTTGTACATAAAAGAATGTTAATGCTTTATTAATAAAACATAAATTATCCTTTAAGTGCGTGTCCGGATTTATTTGGAGGTGATGTGTAAAATCTGATTAGTCATCACAGGAGTGCAGGTTTACAATGACCTGGAGATAAGGTGACAAATAAACGCAACATACCGATCATCTTCATGTGCTCATGGAGTCGATGCTGAAATATCTGACAGTAGAAATTTACAAATTCTTCATTATTAAAGATCAGAAGATTTTAATAGAGAACTAATTCTGGTTCTGGTGTACCAGCGCACTGTCTGCTAGTGCCTAACGCCGTTTAAGTTTATAGGGAGGGAACACTCTGAAGGTGACCTGTAGTATAACCAGCCTGTGGTTAAGGTTACACAGCTGAACAGTTCTTTCAATGCGTCCTGGGCGCTCCTGCAGTCTCATTGAAAATGAAAGGAAGAGCACCACACGGGTTGGCGGTGGTGCTCGTAGTGGAGGGAGGGAGGGAGGTACTGGCTCTCCATCTCACAACGTCTCCTTCTCACGTTACCGAGCTATAGTGAAGTGGCAAGATCAGCAAACTGCGCCACACGAGACTGCCCCCCTCATCCAAATGTGATCAAACTAAGTTCAGAGGCCCATTGCGCAGCGATGGCAGTAACATTCAGTACATCTCACTGAATTTCCTTTAAGCTCAAGGCCGCAGCCAGTGCGTATCAACGCAGCGGTATATAGGACTCACCATGAGAACAAAGCGGCATGGCACAACTACGCCTGGTCGCTCGGTTTTGTGAGTGAAGGCGGCAGCTGCGGAGCTGGAAGGAGAATCTTCTCATGGGATTTCGCGAGTGTGAAGCGCCTGATCTGGAGGCAACGTGAGGAGCGCACATACCTCCAGAAAACAGGGCACAACAAGGATCTCCCTTCCTGCGCACCGACAGCTGCCGAAGAGCTGACACCACACCGGTGAGTACCGACTGGTTAAAAAAAAAAAAGGCACCGGGAGAGAAGAGAAGAATTTATTTTTCATCTGGGCACAAGCTGGCAGCACCTTCAAAGTGAAACGGCTGTGGGTACGTAGCATGGGAGCGCTATGTTGTCCAGGAAAGGACTCATTCCTGAGGATTACTTGCTGACACGTTTGGCCGAGGATGTCCTGCAGCCTAAGTTCAAGGCGAAAGCGGGGAAGGCTCGGTTCGTCTCCAAAAGCGGCACATGCAATGTGGCGCATACCAACATCCGAGAGCAGGGCCGATTCCTGCAGGATGTGTTCACCACGCTCGTGGACTTAAAATGGGTTCACACGCTCATCATTTTCACCATGTCATTTCTGTGCAGCTGGCTCCTTTTTGGAATGATCTGGTGGCTCGTTGCTTTTGCGCACGGTGACTTGGACCAGACCGGGGACGACTTCATTCCGTGCGTAACGGATATTCACTCCTTCTCCTCCGCGTTCCTATTCTCTATAGAGGTCCAGGTGACCATCGGCTTCGGAGGGCGGATGATCACGGAGGAATGCGTCTCCGCCATCATCATTCTGATCGTACAGAACATCGTCGGGCTGGTTATCAACGCCATCATGCTCGGCTGCATCTTTATGAAAACTGCGCAGGCCAACCGGCGCGCGGAGACGCTCATTTTCAGCAAGCACGCCGTCATCTCCGTCCGAAACAACAAGCTCTGCTTTATGGTTCGCATCGGGGATCTGAGGAAAAGCATGATCATCAGCGCCACCGTGCGAATGCAGGTGGTCAAGAGAAGCACTACCGAGGAGGGTGAGGTGGTACCACTGGACCAAATCGATATACACATAGATAACCCAGTGGGCACCAACGGCATCTTCCTGGTGTCTCCCCTCATCATCTGTCACGTGATCGACAAACACAGCCCCCTGTACGAGATGTCCGCTTCTGATCTGTTGCACGAGCACGTCGAGGTGATCGTTGTGTTGGAGGGAGTGGTGGAGACCACCGGCATCACCACGCAGGCCAGGACGTCCTACGTGTCGGAGGAGATCTTGTGGGGACAGCGCTTTGTGCCTACAGTGTCCGAGGAGGACGGCATGTACGCAGTAGACTACTCCAAGTTCGGTAACACCATGAAGGTCCCAACACCGTGCTGCAGCGCTAAGAAACTGGATGAGGCGGGTGGCATCGCTCGGTTTAAAATGACCGAGGGCGTCACCTTGCGGGCGTCTGTAAGAAGGCGGCGCGGCGCCGCGGTGGCTCGAAGGTCCAGGCTGGAGATCCTGAAAACTCATGATTAACAGTGTGTGCATCATGTCTCTAAGCCTTTTGTATAAGATTTAACAAAGATTGGCGATTATTGATTCAGATAATCATGTTTATTTTATAATATATGCTAGGAATCACCTGTAATCAACAACTAGCGTAGTTAATGCAACTTCAGCCGTATGCAGCATATGCGCACAACATGCTTTTGAACTCAGGATCAGTGTGAAAATGCACCAAGATAGAATGCACTCATTATTAGGAGACGTGACTGCTGTATCGAGTAAATTATTCATTATTTTTTAAATAAGAGTGACTGTATGTGTCTAAATTAATAAAAGAATGCTTCGTAAAAAATGGTGTCGTGAATGGACAGACACGGAAATTAAATTATGAAGTAGTCCCACATGTGGAGGAACATGTGTATTCACTGAAGAGTGATGTCATATAGTTCAGCATTTCTTAGACATTTCTGCACTAGCTTCCCATGAAAGCTAAAAGCTGTCAGCACAGCTTTTGTCTCTGAAGAGAAAATTGAAAATATAGAGTTAAACATCAATGCTGCAGAAACTCAAACTTCCAACTCTACAGCTCAGTTACCACAGTGCGACCAGTAGTCATGTAAATGTTATGAGATCATGTTTTTTCCATGCATACAAAAGTTCAAGTATAAATATAGATATTTATTATGAAAGTGTCGGGGGTGCACGTGTGCTACAGCAGGCATGACCTCCCTGGAGTTCGCTTAACTTTCAACAATTTCTTCTACATGTACTCGTCAGGGAAGTCTCTACTCTGCCCTCCAGATAAGAGACCAGAGGTTTTGGATTTTTTCCCAAAATAGATAAGCAGGCAGACTGTCCTTGAAGCCTCAGAGGCCACACAGAAGGAAACAGTGAGGTCATCATTCTCCAAAAAGGCTGGGAAAAAAAGTGGCAAATGGCATCTTTTGTCTCCCTCCCATTTTTCATCCATCCTAATAAACCACTCGGTTTACTGTTATCAAAGCCAAACTAAAACTCCTCTGATCAGTGTAAAGTTGGTGGAGTTCTCATTAAGATTACATAAGAATCAGGCCCCTTCGTTAATTTCCGCAGGGGGAATAAAAATCTTACAAACGACACAGACAGGTGGTATTTCTCTCTTTTATTAGATTATAATCCGCAGAGCTTAAAATATTAAATTGCTTTTAACTTAGTTAATAATTAAAATACATAAAAACAAGAGCCAGAACTGAGGAACCCTGCAAAAAAAAGTTAAAATAAATAAAAAAAAGGAGAATTATAAATTCAATCCTCCTCCATACAGAGGCTATGTCTGACAGAACCCGCTTGTGATTCTTTGTACAGTAAAGTCCAAGCAGACTGTGCATTTTCTATACATGTGTAATGATATTGTTATCATTTCCCAACTAATTTTCCTCTGATATAAAAAAAAAAAGCAAATTTAAAGGGACTGGTAAAAATAAAATAGATTTTCATTTTGCACTGGGAGCACATTTAACAGCAGAGCAGCTTCACACCATTGGCCCTCAACCCTCACTTTGTCTCCCTCTCTCTGCGCCTGCAGACATTACCTCATGTCTTTGTCCTGTGCTGCTGGAGTGGGTGGGTGGAGATGGTGGGTTAAGGGGCTGCTGCTGTGCTAGACATCTGCTTCACCTTATACAGGCACCAATCTGTCTCCATTCTCTGATAGGGTTAAATATCTCACATACAATCTTTATATTTTCTTCTCCATCTCCTTGTTTCTGTTGCATCCTCCACATCTTTGTTGCTCTCTAAAGGAAAGCTCTGGGACACTTTTGTTAAGGGCTTCTCCTGAATGATTATGTGACTATATTGTAGTTAAACATAATCAACATCAGTCTGAGCGGTCTGGTGAACAATGAAAATGAGAGTAGAGCCTCTCTGGCAGCAGTGACGTATTCTCTCAGGTCCTGAGTAGGAAGCGCTTTAATCATCCCCCCACAAACAACCCAAAACAGTGATTGGCTAGTATCGCCCTGTTAGGCAGTAACATGGCTCCCTACTGGCCGGGGTTAGTGGCCGTGTGCCTGCAGGCTGCCTCCCACTGCCGGAGGAGGGAAGGACGAACCCACAAGTGAGCAGGGATGCCTCTTCTCCACACATCAACAACACTGTACAATAGTAGGTTGAAGCAAAGCAGAGCCCCCCCTTTCCTGTACTGTACGTTAGGCAGAGGATGGAGGGAGGTGAAGCACCAATGAACACACCGCATCTCCCCCTCAAACCAAAATTTTTTTTAACTAAATAAAAACTTCAACAAAAAATAAAAAGAAGAAAATAAAAACCAAAAATAAAACATACACATACTTTTTGTTCCTAGTTTAAATTGCAGAGAAGATGGGAGGGATTTGTCCCTGGGAGGAACGCTCACGCCAATTCCTGCTGGCGTGACAAACCCCTCCCTGCCACCCCAAACCCCACCACCCCCCGAAAACCCTCCCCCCTTTCTTTCCGGCTGGTTGGTAGGAGTCGTAGCGAAATGCAAGGGTAGTGGAAGGTCTCTTTAAGTCCTGCTTGCACCAAGGAAGGGGGCCTGGTTGTCTTTCTCTCTCTCCTCTATCTGCTCTTCTATCACCCCCGCAGCTGCTGATTCATCACTGCCCCCCCGCTCATCTTTCCGTCACATGGTTTTGTGAAGAGGGAGAGGGCGCTGAGGCTGGGGTGGAGGGGGCCGGGGTTGGCGCTGGCAGCGGGGCGGTGCAGAGGATTTCGGACAGGTCGTCCATAATACAGGTCTCCTTGGGATCGACCAGGTTGAATTCCCTTACGAAAACGATGAAATGTGCATACAGAGTGTTCAAGTGGCCCTGCAGGTCCAGAGCCACCGTCTCTTTAAAGTGCGCCCAGTAGAGGTGAGCCAGCACATGGAACAGGTACCGGCAGATCTTCTTTACCAACGACTCAAATGAGTTGGGGAACTCTTTGCCTGAAGAAAGAAACAACAAAAACATATGACTCAAAGGCTGCGTTTCTGTATATATCTATATACAGCTGCAGTATTTTGAATTGGCTCGTGGTGCCAGTCGCTGAAAAACCTGCTGCAAGTTCACATTAAAAGTGATTCACTGGCAAAACATAATCTGGCTTTTGATTATGACAGGTAATATCCCTAACACCAAAGATAAAAATAGAAAATCCCAAGATTCAAAGGCTGACATTAAGCCTTTGAATGAAATCAGCAATTTCTTCCTATTATTTACTCTAGCCCTACATTTCTACACCACCAGGGGGCAGTGCAGCGCCGTAACAAGTAAGAGCTCGGCAGCCTTGCAAGCAGGACGACACTCACCATATTTTGTAGGAAAGATTTCCTCATCTGTGACCAGTTTCTGACAAAGACTCATTACAAAGTCTACATATTGTGGAGCAGTGCACTTCGTCTTCTTCCCCTTCTCATCATACCAGTAGTATATTCTAGAAAGAGAGCAACAAAGAAGAGATGTTAATCCCTGCTATCAAGTAAGTGTTTCACAACAACATTAAGAGAGCAGGAAGTGTTTGCAGGGCCTTAATAATTATAATGAATGTTGCTGAAAGAATGTTTGTGGCTGACAGAGCAGGAGCTCCGACATAAAAGTGTTTCCTGGAAAATAAAATGAATAAGCAAGAAGATAAAGTAACAAGTGACCTATGAGACGACTGACTGACGAAGGAAAGAAATAACACCTGCTCAGTTTACTCACTGAGGAAAAACCCAGCGCTTGAATCATAGTATCGCTTTCTGAATTCAAGTTTACTTCAAACACAGAACCTTATGTGCAACCGAGATATTGTGTTTGCATTTTTTTGGCTGTGGATCCCGTGACTGAGTTTTAATTTCCTGATCGGGCCACATTCCCTGCTGTTGACACTGATCCTGTCAGCGCCTCTGCTGGGCAAACATCTCTGTAGGCGCTGACCCAGATAACTGAATTCTAAGTGGCCAGCTTGGAAACATGGTTAACAAAAGGTCAAACAGGAGGTCAGCAGACACCTCAGAGAGGCGAATGAGGCGCGGGCGGTTTTTCTATCAGGAGACGAGACAGTTAAACAGAGCTGGTAATGTAACCACGGGGACCATGGGTGATCTCTGCGAGTTGGGAAGGTCAGCTAATAAGCAGATAAAAAGTGTGAGTGCAGGTGTGGCGGTCTGCAGTGCTGCTGTGGGGCAGACATAACAAAACCTGAAGAATGTAAAGTGTCCACATAACTGATCCTGCAGGAGGCCAAGTACTGACCACAGCAGCAGGACATGATGCTCACAATACACTAATCCTGTGTGGGAGAAGTACTGACTACACTACAAGCATATCGGCATTGCTGAATACACACCGAGATGTGCAGACAGAGCATATAGTTGTTTTTAACTCAAATATAATTTAATTTTGCTTATCACTTTAAAACTTAATCTCTTATAGTGTACTCAACCGTTTAATGATGTAACTAGTGATAAAAATGTGATCACAAAACAAGATCAAATTAAAACTCACTCCACATTACCCTTTCTCTCCCACTGGAGAAACTGAGCCATGACCTCAATCATTCAGGAGACTGTATAAACGTTTACCTCCAAAACATCTATAAGAACTGAGTGCATAGTGAACACAGTGAGAACATCCATCCACCCACCCAGTAAAAAAATGGGTCTAAATAGTTACCAAATGGCTCAGTTTCCTTCAGTGCTCATGGAAACATTTTCTTCCAAAAATAGTGCTAAGCTCTGCCCTTGGGCAGGGGCACTGACGCTGCTGCTGTGACTGAGGCTCAGTCAGTTTTTACCACATAGGGGGGGGCTCAATGCCAGGTCCTGCACAGGCAGGAAAGGGTGGGGTGCTGGGCAGCAAGCAGCCGAGAAAGGTAGTGTCAACGTTGGGCCTACATTTGGAGTTTAGAAGAGCCACGAGACAAACCATCATTGACATCACTTCAACACTTGCCTTTTATAAGTTTGCAGACGGTGCAAACAAAACCTGTAAATCTGCTCCGCCACCTCCTCTCGTCACATACCACAGGTGAAGCACGTTTGCTTCATTAGTCACGGCGTGGGATTAGAAGCAGTAGCTTAAGTTGACAATAGCAGAAAACTCCACTGTTGACGAGGTAAACTCTTGACTCGTGATTATTTTCAAACATCGTGTTTTTCAACCTCACAGTCTTTTTTTCCTGGTGTGACTTCACTACTTGCAATATGTTAAGCCGTGATTGTTGCGGCTAATCTGGTTTTTCCAGCCTTCAGCAGACACAGGGGACACTGAAGGCCTCTCTTTAGAGACAAAGACTGCACGCCACCCTAGCAGGGAAAACTAGTTAGATAAATACAGTTAGTCAAGTCTCCTGTGTTAACATGACATTAACAGGATTATCCTAAACAAACTAATGTAAGGATATGCCTCATTTACCGCACAGCCACGGCAAACCACAGCTATGGCTCTAAAACACGACGAGTTTTAAAAAAAAATTCTGTCAGGTGACTTCAGAGCGCTCCAGATTTCAGCTCGAGCACTGGTGCTGATCACTTTAACAAATGGCAAGACATTAAAGGCAGACTCAGTGGTGACACTTTGATCCGAGCATCAAGGTAGTGTGTGTGTGTGTGTGTGTGTGTGTGTATGATGGGAGTGTAATGATATTAGCAGAGCTCAGACGACCACAAAATCACAGGCTGGACCCGCAGGACATTGAAGCTGAAGCTGGCTCAGGCAGCTCTTAGCCTGAGGACTATAATTTGGTCAGACTACATCAGGTTCTCATCTGTGCACACCAGTGATAATGATGAAAGGAGGAAATGTGGTATTTGAAAAAGGCCATGGCTTTGGCACGTGTCATCCAAGGCACACAGCAGCACCAAGCATCTCCTGCTCAAACCTTTGTTTGTGAGGCATCAGCCAATCAAAAAAAAGTTGACTTTGTGAGAGTTGCCTTAAAGGCTTTTTTAAAACTGTCAATCATGCAAAGCTACTCTACTAAATTCCAAGAACATGAAGATGCAAATGAGCATTTCATCTCCTTTAAAGCTGCATGCTGCACATTTCCATACTGTGTGGGTTATTTAGAAGACTGAGCACATCCTTGGGGTTGAGAGTCGGCCCTTGCTGACCAGAGAAGCATCACTTAATGAATTATCCAATAGAACACCAGATTTCTGATGAATTAAACACTAAGGGCTCGGCAGGTGAGTGATGAATAAACCAAAAGTGTGGGTGATAACTTACGTGTTGCAGGCCGTCATGGCTTGACAGGTTTCCCCAGTGCAGAACTCTGAGATGGTGCTGTACTGCAGGTTGATAAGATTAAAGAATGTTGTTGCTGTGGAAAAAACAAATGGGATCACAATGCTTTAGGTGATCCACAACATAGGAATTATGACAACAATAAGACTCATTCAAATATTCATACGCTAAACAGGGTGAATGATTGTGAGAACGTACATCTGTCGCATTCTCCTTTACTTGTGAGGGCACACCTAAAGTTGTGTATGCAATGCTTAGTTGACAGTCACAGTCACGTGCGTGAGCGCACACTAATCCCAGTCACCACATCCTTGAAAAGATTGTGTGCCTCAGAAACAAAACATATAAGAATGGGAGGAGGCTGCGACTTTGACAAGCATTCGCCTAAAAACAGACAAGATGAACTCTAAAACTCCACAGCCTGAAACACTGCACAACAGGAAAACAAGGCTGGGGTCTTCAATCGGTCAATCAATTGATAGATACTTTACTGATCCCAAAGGAAATTAGGGCGAAACAGTATGGAGCTACTGGAAAGGCTGCCACAAGAAGTTAGGAGGGAAATGTGGTCAATTATTCCACTGTCAACATGTTTGTAATGCATGCAAGTTAAATTACGTGGTGTGTGAGATTCCCTAAATGGTACACTGTTTCCTGTTTTCTTTTTAAACCTTGCAATTATAAGAAGGACATCCAATGAAAACATCTCTAACAACAGGAGGCTCAAATAAGGCAAACTCTGATATTTCAAACCCTTTTTTTTAAACTAGAAAATGAGGAATGGCAGAAAATGAGATGGCTTTCATTTAGATTGCTAATTACTCCCCAATCTTGGTATTCCTACGAGGAATGAAACCAATCGACCACACCACTGGTTCCCACACACTTTTTCTGCTCAACACAGAGGCCCCAAAGTTAGAAAATATTTAGTGAAAATTATACCAATCATTATCAGGCTTATAGCCATAAAAAATTTTCAGCATGGCGCGTGCGTGCAGGGTGCTAATTAGCAAGCTAATGCTAACCGCTGGGCTGGTGAAATCCTCAGCCCGGCGCAACAACCGCTGGCTCGAAGCCTGATTATTGATTCTCATTATTTAACCACTGCCCCAACCAATTGATTTTTTCAAAGCCAAACTTCAAACAGTGATGGGATACAAGCTGGTATATAAATAATTTTATGATGAAAAACTTCCAACATATGAAATCACATCCTATCTGTTGTTATGCAACAGTGTTTTATTAGCGGCAATAAAAAAAAAACAAAACTTATTTTTGCCTCGTGTACACACCTTAGTGGTTTGGATGTGTAACCAAAGCAAAGGAGCCTCATGAGATTAATCAAGCAGCCAGGCTGTAGACAATTTAGTAAATTCCAGAAGTGAATTTAGTAAACTCAGAGTTACAAATATAAATTTCAGTGAAAGGCTCAAAGAGTAGCTGTGAATGATGCTGTGCAGTGCTACTGGGAACAGTGTTTAAGCAGTGCCAGGCCTTGATCGTGTTAAGGGCTCAGCTCTCTTGGCCAACTGGAACATCTTGTTCATATCCAGGTGAGTGACAAGTAGCATATAGATGTGGAAAACAATTACAAGGCCCAGAGGGAAAAAGTTTCAAGTGGGAGTAAACACCGAGCTTAAGTAATGAATTTGGACCCTGCCAAACTTATTTTATATGCTTAGCAGCTACAACTCTCCAACTCTGTTGTTTGGATTTGTCATAATTACCACAATCACAGGTACTCACTGTTGCTTGCTAGCCATTCATTGAGGTCTATCTCTCTGGGCAATACCACCAGTTCCTTAAGGTCAAAGTCCACCACACGAACTTTTGTGAACTCAGGTTCCAGGTACTGTTTCTTCTCTTCTGCTGGTGGCTTCTTTCCATTTGGCTTCGTTTTGGACTTCCTGGAACACAGAAGAAAAAAGGGCAGGTTAATGAACCGAAAAGGCAAATAAAAAGATAGAGTGAAGTTGGAGAAGTTCACAAGTGCTAAAGAATCATGCAAATTGTAAAACTACAGTTCAATTGGATGCAGTAAAGAACAAACAGCACAGGTATTTTCCCCCAAACAGAGTCACACCATGCTGCTGCAAAAAAACACTCTGCAACCAGCCTTTCAAGAAGAAGCAAAACAGCCTTAGTCCTTCAGTAAAACTCATGCATCTAAAGCATAACAGATTACAAAAATATCAGTTACCAAAACACACACATGCGCACACACACAGTGACTTTTCCAACATTGGATTCACAGTAGCCCAAAGAGACCAAACAAAAGAGCTCTTTGTTACAGCTCTCATCATCCAACCCTGACTGTGACCGAATGTTAGAGCAGCATCCATAAAGGCAGCGATCCCCAGCATCTTGTACTTCCACTGCTAGTTTTAGCACTGTGATGTGATATTGCACTGTGCCAGGGCTCCCAGGGCTGTGCCCTTGCAACCCCCCATCCCCCAACCCATCTTCATTTTTCGTGACTTTGAATGTTACGACTAATACCCAGCTTAACTGAGTATTCTGTTCAAGCCTTTCCACACCCTGTAAAGACTCGATTCCTCTTCTCAATTATACCTAAATCTTGATTTCGCTCTTACTTGACTGACTGATGGTTGGGTTTGCTTAAGGACAAGGAAGGTTCAGTCTGCTCCTTGAATTTATTGTGCCTTTGTTGACCTTCATATCCGGCCTTTTTGAACTTATCACAAATTCTCCTCACCCTCTTCCCTCCACACCCTCTGTCCAAACACAATGATCCGGCAATGGGCTTTTCGCTCTTTCGCCACCCTTATTTCATATTCACACATTAAATCATTGGCAAAAAAGCAGCTCTGGCTCCAGGATTGAGGAGAGCTGTTTTAACAGCATTAATGAAGGAGGACCAGAAATGCTCTTTTCAAGGCGCAGCGGGAACCCCTTCACCCAGAACACCGGAGTTTACGGGACAAAAGTTAACTGACTTCTTGCTTTTCTGCATGAAAAAAAAAGTATTACATTCAGAACAGAAGAGCGAGAGAAGTAGAAAGGAATTGCGAGTGGAGGGACGATCGACACGGGCCTAAGCTGATATCCATGGGAACAAATAAACACTTTCAAAACACGACTGGACTGTAAAGCACGAGGCCTCTTGGCCAGACCTGTGTTCAAAAGTCCTGCACAGTTTAATTCCCTTCTCCAGGAAGCATCACCCAGCTTTCCACCTCAGCGAACAAGGAAAGGCATGTCAACATGTGGATGCATACAGAGCCCTGCAGCTTTTTACTTTGTAAATGTTTAAGACACCCCTTCCTCCACCCTTCTTACATGCTCACTGTCTTCTAATTTATCTGTCAAGACAAATGCTTAGCTGTAAACTGTCTCTTGGATGCCTGTGAAAACATTAAAAGGACTCGCACTTCCACAGTTACACTCAGACACAGAACACTGCACAGGCTCTTCTTTGTTGGGAAATTATTCTTCAGGCTGTTCTGATCAGGCAGCACCTGAGCTTGTTTTAGCCTCATTAAAATAAAAAAAGGAAAGAACACTGTAGATTACACACTGCTAGCTAATTATTAATGACAGGCTACTTTCTCCAGTTCCTCCACTCATCTGTCTTAAAGCATCTCTTTCAGTCCTGTTCTCACATCTTTCTGTCCTTATAGCTCGATTTTTGCTTGTACTTCAAATCTATGCACTGCATCGTCTAGACATACTCTTGACTATTGTCCTGGCCCACCAGCTTTCCATTTATCTTACTATAACTTGTACGCTGGCTCACATTTTAATTACGCTTCCTTTGTTCACATTTAAAGTTCCTTCAAGTGCTTGTTTCATTTTATTTCTCCTTATCACCATCTGCTTCCTTCCTCTAGCCAAAACAAACACAAAATACCCCCCCACAAGGGCACAGACAGATTTATGTGGTCTTTGTGGTTTTGAGCTATGAGGTACATGTTCCATCATGTGAAAAAGCTTTTCCCGACGGAAGAGCTTGAACCTTGGATACCATCATCTCTCACAACTTTTCAAAGGCTTTGCTAAGCCTCTCAGAACAACTGATCAGGTCCTGCGCAAGGATCCTTTTGAAAACATTCTGTTTCACTTAGGCATTTCCTGACTTTCTTTTTGCAATTTCATAATTTTCCCATACAATCGCCTCCTTCAGTTCTTATGAACATTTGAGGGTAAGGGGAGGCGATGGTCTGTAGCCATTAGTTTATTTTAGGATAAAGAAAACTTCCTCTTTGCCAGCACTCCTCCCTTCATACACCCTGTCTGTCTACAACACACACAACTTTGTGACTGGTAAAGTTCTTCAAGGCAAGTTTTTGCCATAAAAGGCATCAGATGCCTCTTTCTCCTTGCCAAATCAGGGGCAGATCAGGGCAGTCCAGAAGGCCAGAGTGCGGAAGGGAAAAAACACATTTGTCTAGGACTTGGGGAGGGGGAAAGCCTCCCTGCCACTAGTCACAAGTCTATGATTTAGACTCAAAAAGCAAAACATCCATGTAAAGCTAATTAAGATACAAGTGGAGGGCTGAGGAGCAGGAAGAGACACCTGATGGTGTTTATCTGCAATAAAAACAATAAGGAAATAGGGCTGTTAGTCAGGTTAGGCAAAGTTCAGCGTGGCAGAACTGTGTCATGAGTGACCTGGCAGCTGTTCAACTGTTATCCACTCTCACTCTTTCACTTTGCACAGCAATGCCACCTCCCCCACCATCCAAGCCATCTTCTCTTACTACCTTTCCTCTTGTACAGCACAAGTACACAGCAAACACACAATCCTGCTCTCTCTCACACTCACACACACACACACACACACACACACACTAGCCCTTTTCCTTTTCACAGACGACCCAGCTGGTGACAACAGCTGCGTCACGGGCCTGATCTCACCAGAGACCCAGAGACAAACTAGAAGAAGCAAGTTCTATCTGGTCTGAAAGACTGTTTGTGCAGACATGCGAGCATCCACCAAGACTGTTCAGTCAAACATGCATATACACGACTTCACACTGGTGCAAATGTTAACTGCTGATTGTTATCAGACCATGAGCCAAATGAATCCAGGATATATTTGGTTCTTAAAAAAATAGTGTGTAAAAATCTGTGTAATAAAGGGAAGAAAGCCTGTGCAGGTGTGCCAAAAGCACAACTCATTACCAGAATCTGGTTCCAATTAATCCTGGCAACACATGGGGCCACATTACAGAGGTATCCTGGAGAATTAACTCTAGTACTTTCTTTAAAACACTATATTTTATTACTAAATAGCTGCCCCCCCTCCCCAATGCTCCATATATATTTTCACAAATGCCAACTTCTTTTCCCCATAATTGTCTTGTCATAACTAAATCCTTAATATATGTCAAAATTGGCACCCATGCTTTAAAAAAAAAACATTTTGTGTTTTTAATTTTTTTTTTTGGTAAGGTTTACACAAACACAGAAACCTGCTCAACAAAAACTCATGTAATAATATTCCCCTCGAGCCCATGGCTCCCGCCAAGCAAGATATTACACAATTGTTGCTTAAATTGTCTTTTGGACAGCAGGGGAATCCAACAACTGGCATATGGATGCAGTTAATGCAATCTGGTCGAGTGAGCAGCATGAGCAACACTGACAAAAATAAATAAATAATAAATATCATTTTCGCTCAGCTGCTTTATATTTGAAGAGCTTTGGTTTGACTAAGCACTGGTATAAGGAGACAAAAATGCATAATGGAGGTTTTGTTATCTCTTTAAGAAATAAAAATAAACGAGTCCCTGAATCTGTACTGACAAAAAAAAAAAAATGACAGTTTAGCTATCAATCATGTCAGGAAGTTCTTGTCTCATTGAAGTGTTTACTCAAGTCAAGATGAAGAATAAAAAAAGCAATAAGACTGATCTTCCACGATAAGACCAGAACTGAGTGAATGAACTCTGCTATTTTGTTAAATAAGCAGCTTTCTCCAAGTCAGCCAATCTATTTCAGGACTTAAAATTAAATAGACTCAATGGCTCCCTTCCCTGAAAAACCACAAGGAGGGAGGGAGAGAAAAAAAGCAAGCAGCCTGAGCACACCAAAGCTACACCACAGCAGCCATTATGGAGCTTAAGTCATCCTCTTTTTTCTTCTTTCTTCTTTTTCTTTTTTAAGGATTGACTCAACCTGGGGTCCATCCTTACTAAGTCTAAAGAGTAAACACTCGGTTATAGGTTTCTGTGTAGTTCTAATATTTGCCAGTTTTAGTTTGTGAACAAGCAGATGAGAACAAAACAAAGACAGTGTAGCTGTGACTACTTCATAGCTTCACTGGGGTGAAAGCAGCACTGTAAATGAATAAATAAAAATGGTAGCCAGGGCGCAGAGTTAAACATCTGTAAATACACACAGCATATACACACACAAACACAATTCATCTACTGGTCTGGCTCGGTACCGCTCTGGCTATTACTTCATTGTGTCCTCCTGTGCAACATCTATTTCAGGGGATGCAAGGAACCCCTGTGAAACCTCCCCTTTTAATCCCCTCTAAGGTAAATACATTAAAGCTGTAGTTCTTTGATGATCAGCTGATTTCTTAAGTACAGGGATCGAGTTCCCAGGAAAATAGGAGCAGCAAAACTTGTTCCTACCTGCTGCAGGTTTTGCAAAACACACAATATATTGTACAATAACACTTTCAGCTGCCTTAATATCCTGCCTAGAGTCTATTAAGATAACCTATAATGCTGGAGAGTCCCTTCACCATTACTCCCTGCAGCTTCACAAAACACAAAAGGCTGTGAGGCATGTGCCCTTTGGGCTGCTGCTCAGGAAGAAAAAAAAAGCAGCACACCTGCCCTAAGACTTGAAAGGCAACAGCACACTCATATGACCGTCTGTCCCCTGGAGGAACACACTCATAATGACTGTATGCCACAGACACATGACACAAACAGGGTAGATACACATTCAAAATCACCTTTACTTGAAGTAGCTGTATCACTTTGTATGACACACAAACACACTGTTTACCCCCGTATTTGGGTCACGCATTTGTTGGGTATTAAGTCTGCTCCTTTATATTGTGGCCTACAGATATCACTGATAACATTTTATAGTACCTTTTGGAGGCTTGTACTCACTTAACAAAGTAGGTTTGACCATTTGATCATTAATTTGTACAAAAATGGTAGTACAAGTATGTTAAAATGTTATGGGCATCTTCAATAATTTATTACAGTGTCATATTTCTCCTGCTCTTGTTGGGTCTTGCTTAGAGCAGCAGGAAGTGGAATGAGACGTTTTCAGGCTACACAATTTTAAGTGACCCCGGGAATCACAGGGTACCAATACTGGTATAATTACTGCAGAGAAGAGGAAGCTAGTTTAACTCCCGGTGAAGTTATGGAAGCAACAGGTATAAACTCAGACTAGCGCCGTTTCTGTGCCGTTTTAGATACAAAAATAACCAGAAGGCATCTTTAAGTGTTGGCGGTACTGTAATCAAAATACGGTAAAGTACGATGCCGCGTTTGCAATAAAAAGCAGGTAGGCGAAGCTGCGACTGACTGAGACAGTCACAGCTTCATTAAAGTAACAGGACAAGCGATATTAGCAATTAACAAGAGGAGTTATTTACAGATACAACACTTTTAAGTTTAAATCAGTTTTACCTTAGTACTTTTCCGACTGCCTGCAGCACCATTTTGCAACTTAGTCCGGTTTTAGGGTTTCTCTGAGAGTGCATGACCTTCTTATCTCCAGAAAAGGAGCAAGAATCTCTGACCATAGCTTAAAACATAAAGAAAGATGTCAGTCTCTTTCCTTTAGTCTGCTGCAGTCTGTGAAAACACCACGGTTTGACCTACGTGAAGCTGTGACTCACTCTACGGGAGCGAAAACTTCGTGAGCACATTTCACAGACGGCCTGTCCTTCTCTGTCGTCCTCGTCCAATCAGAGAGCGGGAAAACGGCAAAGTAGGTGGCGCGCGGTGACGTCATGTGTCTGCCCATGTGGACGGTGTTCAGCCTTTCCCCAGAAGTGTAGTTACAATGTAGCAACAGGTGTTCAGCAAGTAAATGACTACAACACAGTAAGTCACTACATTTTATATGCCTGTTGTAATATAACAGGTTGAAACAAGAATGACGTTTTTAGTGATTACGACAGTCATACTGCATAAAATGGATTACCTTTAGAAAGGATGTAGATGCTAATATAACTAGAAGCAATATAGGTATTTTAAATAACACGATTCCATGAGTTTTCTCAATCTGAATTGCAAATGAAAAGCCCTCGAAAGGCATGGCAGAATAGTTAAGATTATACCTATAATGGTAAAATAACCATTAAAAGCTTCTTTTGAGAGAGCTGGTGCCCTACATACTGGCCAGCATTCCTCCTGTTCACTCTGATCTTCACCTGAGTCAATTTATTATAGACTGGCAGCAGTCAGGCGAGTTCAGACATGACTATAAGAGCTGAAGAACCAGTGAGGGAATCAAACAAAGCCTGTTTGAGAGCCAAAGGTACATATGTAAAAATATCTAGCGGTTTCTTTGCATTTCTTCAGGGCTGGGTTTTATTTGAGATGATTTGAGAGGTTTCTTTTTCCAGAAATGATCTAAAGCACACGTATGATATAAATTCTAATTAAATTGTCAGCAGAGCTGAAGCGACTATACTTAAGTAAAAAATGTGCTAGAAATGAACACAGACAACTGGGAAGTGTTCCACTGACGAGAAGATTACAACTACTGTTACTAAGCTCATTCTTCCCTCTAATTACTTCCTTACAACAGACAAGCCCTCTTCTTTCTTCACACATTTCACCACCTCACACCTTTATTGTCCTTTTTCCCTCCATCTCCTCAGACAAAACTTATAGTACCGATGCATTTATAGGCAGAAAACTATGGAAAACTGTAGAGCTATGTGCATGCCTTGTGTGCAACTGGGGGGGGATGCAGTCTTGAGACAAAGATAAAAGAGATTGTCAGGATGTTTATGAGAACTATGCTTGTGTATGTAGTGATGGTTTACATTTAACCCCTATGTGATCCAGAAAAAAAGAATCCAAGAGAGAGCCTGACAGGCATCATGTCCTGTATGCCACATCAGGAGTGTACACTGATGGTGGTGGTGGGCATCTTCAACAAGATGCTAACTATAGCATCAGTCTGCCTGGCCTGGGCTATAAAGAATCAAAAAAAAAAAAGTGCAAACAGAGGGACACGAGGGAGGAGCATGCTGTGTGTCTGGCTGAGTGTGTATAAGCAGGAACAAACAAGTGCGCAACTTAACCAGTGACTGTGTAAGCAGGCAAGAGGAGGGAAGGATGCAAGGTCCAATAACCAGGTGTGGGGGTGGTTAGTGTTCAAATATCAAAAGTCTAGAGGTCTTAGTAGTAAAATGTTCTGAATATTGAAAACTCAGCTTACTATTAGATTTTTCTGATTGTGCTTCCAGCCATTTTGGTAAAGTTCTTCAGAACTGCTAGCAGTTCCATTCTGTTAAATTAAAATTTTTTTTAATGTTATTCAAAAGTTGAAAAAAAAAATTTTTAAATCATGGATATACTTATAATGGCATTATATAGTACATCATAAATACTATAATTACAGACTTATGTGGTCCTTCAGTGTGATACTGCTGTTAAAACTGTTAGACGTAATCATGAGAAAACAGTGTGTTGCTATAATGGAAATCCCATGCTTGAGGAACTTTCCACTAATTCCACCAACTATTGGACCCATGTGGTCACTGAAAATAGAAAACATCCATTCAAGATCACTGGCTCTTGGCCTCTACAGTCTCTTGTGGGGGACAAAGCGTTTTAGTGAATCATGCATGAAAATCAGGCAGGAGGTAAATTTTAACCTGAAGTGGACTTTTATTTTACTAAACAGGAAGTATATAGTCAGGGCTGTGTGAGCAGGTGGAGACCGATGATGCACGAGCTGGACATCTCTTATGCAACGTCTGACGTGGATGGAAACCAACTGCCACATTCCATTGTATCGCAGACAGAGGTTTACTCTTCCCTTGCTGCTAACGTCACCATCGCCTCCCCTTCAAATACGCAGACAAGGCTACCTTCTTTCACCGAACCAGATGCTGTTGTGGAAAAGAACTGATAAAGAAGGGAAGGCTATTTTAAGAAAAGGCTAGATAAAAAAAAAAAAAAAAAGCAGGAACTTTATTTCTCTGCTGTAAAATAAGTTATGGATGTAAAACAGCTATTTAAAGATTAGTTTAATAAACAAAACCACTAAAAGCCTGACTTATCAGCACCAGGAAGCTATTTTAAGTGTGATAAACTTATCAAAAATGAACAACCCTGAAGATACAGATAGCAAATGGACCGTTTTTTTTTTTGTTTTTTGTTTTGGGTGGACAAAATAAACACTCGAAACACTGACATCACTGGCCATTTAAGGATGAGTAAAGCCTTAATCTTTCTGAAGAGATAATTATCGTCACAACTGATGAGAGCAACTGATAATGTGGAAGAAATTTAAGAAATCCAAATCACCACAGCACTGACGTCATAAGGCTTCAATAAGTAGATGATTCAATAATACGCTGAGTTGCTGAAAGTTTGAATGTGTTTAAAAGTTATTCAGTGGAGCGGAAGATTCTGGATAAAGCATGTTGGCGAGCAGCAGTCTCTTTGGCTCGCCCAACAGGTCGAGTCTGAAAGTCCGTGGACAAATTCCACCTATTTGAGACAAAGAAAACACTGATTCCAAGCCAGCACTACATGAGTCACGACCGTAGCAGATGTGCCTCGGGGCCAGGCAACAGCAAATCTCCAGCCAATCATAGCCGGGATCAAAATGATCAGGTCGGGCACCCAACCATGTTAAAACCCAAAATAAATGAATCGGAAACAGTAGTTCCAAGTTGCTCTATATGACCTGTTGGTGTTGCGTTCTAGGCATGTGGGAGTGTGCACTGTGTTTGGTGTAGGTCTTAGCAAGTGAAAACAGTGCAGACTGAAGGTCTTTAGAGCCTGGGGGTTTTCTATAGGCACAGATAAAGGTCAGCAGGGCCAGGAGACACTTTGGACCATGAACCCAGCGACCTGCCCTGCAGTACTCAAATAAAAAAAAGAAGAAAATAGTTAAACAAAATTACAGCATCTACTACCACAGCCCTCTGATAAATGAAAATAAGGAAAGAAGTGAAACCAGAAAAGGCAACTTGGGTAATCTATTAACTGTCCACTCCATTTGTCTTCTGCAAAACTCTGCAGATAAATGGGCATGCATGGTCTGTATCGAGTATCTATGCATGTCTGTGCACATACAAAGCCTAAGCCAGAATAGGTAGCTTCAAACTTGCTAAGTATCAGCAACCACAGTGACTTTTCCTTGCACTATGAAGCGCTTACACCTACTCTCCATAGACCATTTTGGGCTTATAAAGTGTGCAACAAGTACTTATGCATTTATAGCAATTCTCAGTTCACTGTTCATATAAAGTGCATGGCAGTGGAAATTCATATTCACGTAGCAAGCCCCTTAAAGGTGGAAAGCCTAACTAGTCTTTGCCCACCACTTTTCTCCCTTCCATCTTTATGCCATTTCTCTCTTTGACTGTGTGCTCTATTCTCTCCTTTGCTCTACATTCCTGTAGGGGAAGGGCTACAAGCAAAGACATGCCATTGCTCTCTGCACACACAGCTTTGTTAAACAAAGGACAGTGAACCGAAGGAGGTAAAGAGAATAAGATTCAAGTTGGACTTCCTCGTTTGGGAGGTACATGTGTGCACTTCATCTGCAAACATATTAGAGTTAAACGTCATGCTCTATTTAACAGGCGCAGTGGCATCAAAGGAAATTACCTGTCTGCCCAACTGCTGTTGCATTTTAAGCCGGTTACGAGTCAGCTTAGTCTGGATTTTGAGTTTGTGTTGCAAATCTTTGACACTCAGGTGACTTCAAGATGAAAGCTTGCAAAGAAGAGCGTGTTTAAAAAGACAGACGGACATGTTGTTGTTGTTTGAAGTTGAAGAGAGAGCTTTAGCATGAGGCAAAAATGAGATGAGAAATTCCAGACTCGTGGACATTATGTGGATCATGTCAGTGAGAAATGAGTGAGAAACATGACGAGGAGAAATGGATGGAAACGGAGAAAGGACCAGGAAGTGAGAATGAGAGAGTAGCTAGGTTAGTGAGAGTGATGAAGTGAGAGGGGTGCGCAGCAGAAGATCGGGGAAAGGGGGAAAAACAGAAGAGAAAGCAAAGTGTGAATAACGGCTAAAAACGAGCTTTGGACAAGATGAGAAAAGTGAAAGAGTTTAGATCGTGTGGGAGGTTGTCACAGCATGCCCCGGCTGCCCGCTGCACTCCTCCTCCCTGCATTCCTTAGGAGGGGAGAGTCTATCCATCCTGCACTTCACCATTTGGGCCAGCCAAACACCTGTCTGTCAAGTCTAAGAGCGCACACAAAAACCAAGCATTTAAGTGAAATGTCAGGCATGATCAAATATTTAATTAACAGATCGCGGTGCAGGATAGGCAGATGCGGTGCAGAGTAGTCTGTGAAACATTGTTGCATTACTGGTGTCCATAGCATGGTCAGAATGGGGGTGGTCCCCTCAGGCCTGCAGGTAAAAGTGTTTTTGAGTAATCTGAGATATGTAACACCTTTGTATTGCGGCAGACACAGAAGCTGTCCTTCACATCTTGCATGAAATCTTCCCTAAACCTTAAAAGAGACAAGAAAAGAACATCTCTTTTCCTGGGATCGGTCACACAACTCTGGCACAAATTCCTGGATACACACAAACTAATCTTAATCATTTCCCAACGGGAGATAAAATTCAGAACATTTCTGAACCAAAGCAAAACATTACCTGTAGGTTACAGTTCAAATGAAGCAACAGAGCACAGGCTTGAAGAAGAGGACTGCAAAAGTATGACATGGGTGAGAGATCAACATTGCCATCTACTGGCACAGAATACAAGCAGACCAGCAAATACACACTGCAGAGAAATTTGAGGGGTTTTTTTTCCTCTTTTCTTTTGCATCTAAGTAAGAAGAAGCAGCTGAGAGTAGTGGAAAAGACCTCTCAGTGCAGACATTGTCTGAAACTTACACAACGTCACAGCTAAACTAAGTTTTCCACTCCACTTTTCCATCCCTGGGTGTGGATGCTTAAATGTGCGCGTTTAGGTCCTGTGTGCTTTCTGTGACACCTGAAACCGAACCATAACTGTGCTGACGCTACAGACGCCAGAATCCTTTGAAGAGTGTAAAATTTAATGAGTTAGGTTTCCACTACTACTGGTGTTGGCTGAGTGAGACGAATGTAAAAGAAAATGAAGTGAGAACAGGACATGGGGAGTAGCAACATTTCAGTAAATCAAGAATAGATGAGGCGGGGGGGGGGCGGGGGGTGTAAAATAAAGAAGAGATG
>VOQJ01012988.1:21326-40884 GCA_015052665.1 Apistogramma diplotaenia
TGCTCCAAGTAAGGACAAGATAAAAAAGTGGCCGCCTGCGCCCCCCCCCCCCCCCCCCACACACACACACACTCACACACTCCCATAAAAGCCTTTTAAATATAGAAAGCTCTGTAACTTCTTTTCTGTTAGATCCTGAAGTGGGTTTCACTTCGGTGAACTGTTCATTTCCCAGGAATAAATCGCATTCATTATTTTTGTTGATTAGACACTAAAAATGCAGCTGGAAATCACCTCTGGTGTGTCTCAGGAGTGATCCTTTTCCATTTGTATTCTGCACCTGAATTAAAACAGACTTCTTTTTTTTTTAAAACGTGTCAAAAACAAAATTTTTTAGTTTAAAGAATTGTTGAAGAGAGCGTCAGATGAACTGAGAGGAGTTTAAGC
The DNA here is from genome assembly GCA_015052665.1 of Apistogramma diplotaenia. Taxonomy (NCBI): domain Eukaryota; kingdom Metazoa; phylum Chordata; class Actinopteri; order Cichliformes; family Cichlidae; genus Apistogramma; species Apistogramma diplotaenia. The sequence goes on from VOQJ01012988.1 coordinate 21,714, forward strand.
TCAAAGCAAAACGAAGACAGTGAAGTAAGTAGATGAAATGAGAAGCAGAGAGAACAAAAGAAGCATACAGGAGAGAAGTGGAGAGAGAAGAGTAAAAACAAAAAAAAAACCACAGATGCAAAGTCACAAAGACAAAAAAGATAAAATCAGACAGCCTCGGATTCATTCAGGGAATGAGCTGACCTCTTCTGCTGGGAGTGTGTATCTGTGTGTGAGGGAGATAGAGAGGATAGCATTAAGGTTTTGAGAAGAGCAGGGTAGACACTTGAATGCCCCAGACAGGTACTCATGGGGACTGACCTTTATAAAATTAGTGTGAAAGCACAAGTGTGTGTGTGTGTGCAAGAAATCCTTGTCGTCTTCTAACGTCTCTCTCCTCCTCTCCCTCTCTCTGTCTCTTTGCTCCTGTCTCTCTGACCTCATGGTTAGGACCTTAAATTGGCACACTGCAGTGTTTAGAGGAGCCTGAATTGGTCTTCGGCTCCCAGGCGACACTCTTGACTTTGAAACAAAAACTTTCTAAGCTAATTGAATAAAACTCTTTGGGATTTGCTGTCTGTGAAGTGTCTGTTTTAGGACACCATTCGCTTCCTCCCTGTCTTTTGCTAACACCTCCTCTTCAAATCTTTCCCCACTATCCTGGCTCTCACTTTTCCATCTTCACTGTGCTTCTGTGTAATTCTGTTGAAAGCACTGGAGACAAAAGAGTGAGTAGGCTTAGAAAGAATTGAAGGTGAATAGAACAAAATAGAAGAAACTATATGTATATGTAAAATATGTGTTTTTGGGTAAAAAGGAATCAGTAATAGCAATAGCATAAAATGCGACTCATGCATGAGTGTCATTTTTCATCCCTTTTAAAAGAATAAATAATATGTGTTGAAACAGAAGCAATGATCTGACTGCTATTACTCTAGGCACTAAGTAGAATTCTATAGAGCAACCTCACTTGATTAGGAGAACTGAACATTTTGTGATTCTGTTAGATTACTTTGTGTTTTCGCCCCACAGTTATTTAACAGCACACTATTCCCCGTAGATCCATTAATTATGCACTAATGCCTTTCTGGGCAAGCTTGTTCAAACCTGTGGCTGAATTATAGCTCCGACTCTTATCTGGCTAGAAGTGTGATTGCTGATAATTAGGTTTATTTTTTTAGTAGTATTGCACAACAACACTATATTCAGGGGTTAGAAACGTGGTGATGGGTGATGACAGAACCAGTCGCAATACATTTGTTTTTGCTGGTGCGGTGGATGTGTAGAATACCTGGAGGAAATCAAGGGTCCAAAACTCAGCACTCACCACACACAAGGTGCAACAAGGGTGAATAACGTGCTGCTCAAAACATGTGCAGTATTTAAGCTTTTGAACTACAGGGCCCAGGACACTTAAAATTTATTAGAGGTATCACATAAGAATGTAGTTCTACCGAGCTCATCTCTTGGAGTTCTTGATTTTGTTTATCTGGTACATTTTTCAGTGTTAACACAATTGCATTTCATATTTCATATTTCCAGCAGGCTGTTTTTTCCCCATAAAATAAGCTCTTATAAATTTCACTGTTCAGCTGCCAGCAATAAACAGCAAACAGGCATCTTAACTTCTTATCTCTTCTTAAAGAACTTTATAAGGTGTTAATTTATCCGGGCTGTACTTTTTTCCAGCTTCTTCTACACAGATATCAGCATTTCCATTTTAGCTTGTAGTCACACTCAGCATCCAATAGATTACATGCAGTCTGTTGGAGTTGAGTTACATCAGGTTCCTGGTAGTGATTTAAAACACACACACACACACACACACACACACACACACACACTTGCTATTACAATCTGATGGACTGTAATGGGTCTTGTTTGTGCCCATTCATCAGCTCGTTAAATCTTGGCTTCAGACATATTTTGCATCGAAATAATTTATGATAATTAGGTTTCTTGCTGCAAACAGCCAAACCTCACTGACCCATCATATTACCATTTTGAAGTCACTTTGTTAAAACATGCTGGTTTTTTTTAAACTTTGTAGCTCCTTTTTTTTCTGATGTAATAGGCTAAATTGGTTTAATCAAGTTTTAGTGTGTGGATTTCTACTCTGTTCATGTGTTCATTACAGTGTAATGTGGGTGAATGTGAAATCAATATTCAGCTTCAAGTCTGTTTATGAATATCATACAGTTATTACTTCAAAATTAGCATGTATATCATAACATCATGGTTTTTGTTTTTTTCTGATTGTATAAAATCTAATTTATCAGTTGTTGTAACACAGTTGAACAGCGAGACAGCCAAACCAAATACAGGTGTATAGCATCAGACAGATATTGTATAAGGTATAAGTATACAGTATTGTGCAAAAATCTTGAACTACCCCTCATTTTTTAAATATTTAGTTAGGAAAATGGAAAATAGGTGAAGTGAAACATGTGCAAACACCAAATGAAAATATAGAATATAAGGCAAAAACAGAGTTTGGACAATTTTAAAGAGCTTGAGAGTCAATTTTTGGTATGGCCACCTTTATTCTATAACACAGTATGAACTCTCTCACTTATAATTATTTTAAGTAGACTTCAGGAGTAGTTCTCTAGGCTTCTTGATGCACCAGTGGCTGAAATGCAGCCCCAAACCATGATAGAGCATCCACCGTGTTTTACATATGACTGCAGACGCTCACCGTTTTTACCTGTCTCTTGACCTCCTCCGTGACACACTGCACACCTTGCAGAGATATGCCACACAACTGTTTCATGCTTGTCAAACAGTATCATTTTTGGCTTTTTTCATAGATCTAAAGAAATGTGTCCAATTTATGGGTTTTTTCTACAGGCTGCTAGTAACAACGTGCCTGAAGATACCTTGAATTAAGTGCCTTTTTCATTCTTTAAAGATTTGTGGGTCACTGTTAAGTGTCTTAATAAATAAAAATGCATTCCTCTGAAAATGGTCAGGTAAAAGGCCTGGACCGAAAATGAGAGAAAATGCAAGTAAAAAAAGCAAATAAGGAAGTCTGGCTCCTTGGAACCAAAATATAATATGGCTCAAGACTTTTGCACATTTGGATTAAATGTTAATGTGGTGATGTCAGGTGTCTGGAAGGCCTTGTTTGTCTTCAGATTTATATCAGCGATTGATACTTTATTATGCATAATTTTGTTTCTACGAGCACTGAAATATATTAATCTGTATCCTTTTAGGAACGTATCGTTGTGGAGAGTCCTGATTGGCTGGCAGTGGTTCCATATTGGGCTACTTGGCCTTATCAGACGTTGCTGTTACCAAGACGACATGTACTCAGAATCAATGACTTGACAGCAGATGAGAGGGAGGGTGAGTGTGTGTGTGTGTGTTTTAAGACTTTGTGTTTGTGAGTAAAGGTACTTACAGAGTTAGTGACTGAGGGAGCGATACGGCAATTTAGAGCGCTCCGAGGTGACTCTGTGATTGATTGAAGAACCTGGAGCTTTGATTCTCGATGTGTATCATCTTCAAAGTAGAGGAAGTCTATAATTTTAGACACACTCACACACGTTCATAAAGTGTTATTTAGCATGTTTAAGTACTGTTTAACTATAGAACTGCATTGCCTTTAAACACATTTGTCAAATCCTCCTCTCTGTGACAGTATTATAAGTGGTTTTAAATCAGTTACTGATTTAATTAATAATCATTATTGTAAAGTAAATTTTTTTTGTAAAGTAATTATTAACTTTACCATTTGTTTTTGGTGTTAGCACTAGTCTACATAAAAAAATGAAAGTCTGTAATGGTGTGCATGCATTTAAGATTAAATATATTATGCTTGATTAAAAATGCAAATGCATCACTTATTCTACAACATAAAGGATACAACACAATTTATTTGGGTTGTGTGTTAAAAAATATTTTAGAGATTTAATTAAAATTTATTTGATTAAGATTTAATTAAAGAACAGATAATACATTATATATTGTAAGTTAAACTAATGATTGCATACAGACAGGTTATTGCTTTGAATCACTATTTTTGATCCTGTTTCTCCAGTGTGCGTTTAAAAAAAACAACTTGTGTGTCCGACTCATATTTCTGTTCGCCTCAAAAATAATGAATCTTTCATCTTTCAGTTCACAGCTTTTCTCTTCACACATTTGTTTCTCAATTTACATTTTTTTCACTCCTACATCCTCTCCAGCTTCCTTTACTCGTGTAGTTCATTATTAACTATGCTCCCTAGTAAATATATTCATCCTCCCTCCTTACCACTTTAATTGCATTTAGTCATCCTGTCTATCTCTGTGTTCCTGTTTATCAGGTCTGGCTGCCATTATGAAACGACTGCTGACCAAGTATGACAATCTGTTTGAAGTCTCCTTTCCTTACTCCATGGGCTGGCACGGTAAGACCAAAAAAAAAATAAGAGGTTGATGTGGGGATTAAAAAGAAACCGTTCTGGCATAAATGTGTTTATGGTCTTTTTGGACAGTGGCATAAATAATGAGTAACACATGTTAAAAACGTTAATTTTCGTTTAAATAAATAGGCGGATTAATGGACCGAATTGCATGTTTACATATTGTTTACATACCAGATCAGCTATTTACCAGTCAGGTCCCTAAATATTTAGACAATGACACAGTTTGTATAATTTTGCCTCTGTTTGGCTCCACAGTGGATTTAATTTCAGTCAATCAAGATGTGATTGAAATGCAGAGTTTCAGCTTTAAATCTAAAGTAGTGTCTTAACAGTTTAGGAATTATAGCCATTTTATACACAGTCTGTATTTTTCTGAGGCTCAGAATTAATTGGATAAACTAACATAATAGCCTGAAGTCTAGAACCTATGGAAATCACCAAATGCTGCATTTCCTCTCTTGAGATGCTTTGCTACGCCTTTAGTGCAGCTTCTTTGCCTGTTTGTGCATCTCTCTGCATTTCCTGAAATGCATGCTCTGTTGGACTGCTATCAGGTGAGTGACTTGGCCATTGAAGAATATCCAATTTCTTTGCCTTGAGAAGCTTTTGGGCTGCTATTTGAGGTATGCTTTGGGCCATTATCCATTTGTACTGTGAAGTGCTGTCTGTCAGTTCTGCAGCATTTGGCTGAATCTGAGCAGAGAGTAGAGCCCTGAACACTTCACAATTCATCCTGCTACTTTTAGTCATACCATCAATAAACACCAATTTCCCATCATTCTGGTATATGTTTATTGTGGTTTCAAAGAGTGGTTTCCAAAGATTTGTTTTCTCCAGAACTGTGCAGCAATTTTTTTCGATGTTTTATGGTTTCATCTGAACTTTCTGTTCATGAGTGAAACCTGTGGTTTGCATGAACCTTGTATATCCTCTTATACTTATGGATATATACTTATGGACTGTATTTTAACCCTGCACTGTCACACCACTTAACTGCTGTAACAAAGGAATTTCCCATCTTTTGTATAAGTATATATCTGATCAGCTAATTCAGTTACTTTAGACTGTAATCTATAAAAATCTGCTCCAAATTTAGTGAATTTAAGAGATTTTATATTTCATTTTTAAACAATTTCTCATACTACACCAATGAGTTGTCATGAAAGAAGGGTGATTAAAATTCTCACACCTTATGTTTTTGACATCACTCCACAGCTTTTTAATACTCCAAATCCGCTCTTCTTCCACTACATATGCATATTTTTTGCAACAAAAGCGTAAAGTTGCCACTTCTCACCTTTCTCCTTAGACCCTTCTCACTCATTTTTTCCATTTGAGCTTCCTATTGCTTTCCTCCACCTCTTGTTATACTTAATCATTCCTGTCACCCTTTCTCCATGAAGTCAATGTTCACCCTGTGACATGCTTTTAACGATGTCAGATCAGCATAATTAACATGCAGGGGACTTCTCAACTCCCAATCTTCCACCTATCTCCTTGTTTGATCAGTCTTTTTCTCTCCAACATAATTTTGCAAAAGCACTTATCATGCACTGACACAAAATGAACATATGAATATTGATTAGCTCGTGCAATGTCACAGGAAAGATATGTTCGTTGAGGCGCAACACCCATCTTCCGATGTTTGGATAGCTTTCGCTGCAATTTAATCTTCTCTGCTGTAATAAATTACTGTGTTACCACTTCAGGAATTTTTTTAATATTTCCAACTTTTAGATAAGTGACAGCTTTGTTTTCGCTTACATAAAACAGGAGATTTCACAGGTAAAGAGGACACACGCACACTGTAATTCTATACTTTTCCAGCTAAAACTGCTATAATGATTTTTGCATATTTGAAATGATGAAGCCGTTTTAGAAAGTCATGCTGACTGAGCATTAATTTTATTATGATTTTGTTGTCCTACATTCTCTTTTAGCTCTGTTTTAGTTTACCTATCCCTAAGAGAAATATCAGCATGCTTAGCAGTTAGCATGGCTGAAAGTATTGGTCCATACCCACAGGTGTATAGAATTGCCATGCAGTCTGCCTTTACAAACATTTGTAAAAGAATGGGTCATTCTTAAGAGCTCACTGAGCATGGTACTGCATGCCGCTTAGATATTCCACTGTTTGTGGTATTACCGGGAAGTAGAGGTGATTAGGAAACACAACAATTTAACCAAAAACTGGCAGCCAACTAAGTTGCACAGCAGTGTCACTGAGTGCTGAGGTGCATCATGCATCATAGCCACCAGGGTCCTCCACTGGCATTAACGTGAGCACAAAAAAATGTGTTCATGACATGGGTTTCCAGCTGCATGCAAGCATTACATCACCAAGCACAAAGGGCTTGGATGAAAAGGTATAAAGCACTTATCCAGTGCTTTGTCTTACCACCATTAAATGAGTATGATCAAGTGATAAGGCATGCTTCACCAAGATAGCACAAAGTAAAGTGATCCCTAAATCAGTACCTGACCACGTGCCTGCATATACAGTACACACACACACACACACACACACACACACACATATCACATTTATTCCTTGTGCTGTGCAACTTGAAATTTCCTGAACTAATCTGGACGAGTAAGAGTAGTTTAAAACAAAGCTAAACCACAAAATTCAAATGTCTGGCACAGCAGAAGGTGTAAAACTTGTTCCAATGAAATGGATCAACATAGATTGTTTGGAAATAGTTTGGATTTAATGGCACAGATGTTAACCAAGAACAAATTGTATGCAAGGAGTGCACTGCGAAGTAACACAAGTACTTATTCAGCTTCCTGAAAACAAATGAACTGCAGTAGAATTATCGTATGAGGGCCAAGAAAAACAATGCAGCTTTTGCTCATGTAAATCATCCAACATTATCAATCCATCTAACTCACAGAGATGCACGGAAATCAGCAATGCAGTCACATTCCATTTTGCCAAAGTGTCCAATACATACGTTGAGTAATGATGGCTTCAGAAAAATGATCAACACACTGGACAAAAGATGTTGTCCTCTTCCACAATTATTTTGTGGAAGAGGATTCTGTGCCTCCAACTTTGTGGGATCATTCTAGGAAAGGCGCTTTTCTGCCGGTCCACAAAGGCATGGTTGGATGAGTTTGGTGAGAAAGAAACGAACTCTCCTGACCTCAGCCCCGTCGAATATATTTGAATAAACTGTAACGGACATTGCGAGCGAGATCCTCCCCGCTCATCATCAATGTCTGACGTCGCGAGTTCTTTCCTGGATGCAGGGGCCAAAAATTCCCACAAACATATTTCAAAATTTTGTGGAATGCCTTCCCAGAAGAGTGAGCGCAGTTATGAGAGGGTGTGTGTGTGCGTGTGTGTGGCCCAATACATTTGTCCATAGAGTGTTAAAGTTACAGTTATAAAGTCGAGAAAGCTAATTTGATTTTACATTATAGTTTGAATGGATCGAATTATATTCTCTGATAAAGCTGATTTTGATGTTGAATAACACTTTGCCGAGAGCTGAATACATGGCACTGATTTGCCATGCAACTGAAGACACTTTTCGCTTTTGTGATGAAATAAATTTACATATTTATAAAATGGTGCAGGTGTCTCAATGTTTTGCTGCTCTTTTATATTTTTCAAATGTTTATTTGCTGTCATGTACTTCAGTGCTGCACCCATTTTCCTGTACCTCCCTTTGTTTATACCTCATAAGGGAAATAAACCAGAAAAAAAGGCAAATAAACTGGTGGCATATGTAGGGAAATATCACTTTTGCAGTCTACATTGGATATCAAATCTTTATCCAACTTGCACATAAAGACAAGATTTCCAGTTTTGTGCAGGAAGGTGTCTGCTTTTTACTAAGATACTCCAATGCTCCATATAGACATTGGCTGATAGTAACCTGTCCTGAGAAAGTAAAGGAATTACATTACATACTGTGAGTCGAGCCACAGAAATGTCCTTGCATCATGTTCAAGCTGGGACAGAGGTTAGCAGAGTGCAGTGATGCGATAAGGTGATGAATGACAGAAAGGACAGTGGTGCCATCATGGCTGAGTGGACAGAGTGATCCCTGTATAAGGTAAAGGTTGCAGGTTCAATCCTTGCAGCACCTGCGTCCTGTGAGTTGTTCTGCTGAAGGGAAATTTCACTGCTCACTGACTGTATGTGAGGAGGCAAAATTAATATTTTATTGATAATGACCAAAGCTACCATATTCCCATCAGTCACATTCAGTCTTTGTGTTTAGTGCTTAGAGTGTAGTAACACATTAAACACATTATATACATGTCAAACATCATGTAGAACATTATGTTTCTTTTCTAACATCATTTTCTAAAGTTGGCATTGTCCTTTTAGCTAATTGGTATGCTAAAGGTAGCATTTAGCTTAAAGCTCAGTTGTTATCCTATCCCACACTAATGCTTGTTGTGATCCATTTAATCTTCCATTAGTTACCTCAGACCAGTGGGGTGTGAACAATTAACATCAGTTTGTAATTAATGGTTTTATGGTTTAGTCAACAAAACAGTCATTTGTTATCTATTATGTTTTAGAGAGACTGTTTTTGAGCCACAAATATCTCGTGACAGATCAATTTAAAAAAAATAAAACTCTATATTTTTGTAAGACCTACCACCTGAGTTGTTGTGCTATTTTTTCCCTTCTAAAGGAGGTCACTGGGAACAAGGCAGCCCACATGAAAGATGGTTTTAAAAGGCGAGATGAAACATTCCCACCCAAACTGTGGTGTGGTGAAAAGGACAGAGGGCACCAGAGGACACAGTCATTGAAACACTTTCTTCTTTTTATTTTATTTGATATCAAATCTTTGAAGCACTCTAAAGTTGCCCACGGTGAAAGATCCCACAGATCTTGTGTTAAGTTTTAACTTTAATCTTCTAGTCTGTTTCATTTCTTAGAGTCTAAAAGGATCAGGTCAAGTTAAAGCAGTGTGTTGAAGGTTGTAAGCAAGGAGTCACCTTATTTTTTAGTTTCAGTTTTTTCTGAGGATAATTTGTCAATGTGTCTACCCAGTAAATGCATACAATATATGTTAATACATATAACCAAAATAGTCTTGCTTTATGATTTACTTTTTTGGTCCCATATACTGTAGACACACTGACCACTCACTTTTTAAACAACATTCGACATATATACAAAAAACACAAATAGCTTATGTACTAAATTCTTTATTTTAGCAAATTTAGTGGGGAGGATGCTTATTTAGTGCTATTATTAGACTTATTAGTGGCAGAGTAGTCAGAGAAAGATCGAGGACTGGTTGGATTTTGTTTGAGTCACCTGGGAAATAATACATTATATTAAACTAGCTTTCTATTCCTGCCGGAGGCTTGCAGAGAGATGCACAACACATCACAGACAATATTAACAGGCTGAATAAAGGACTAGAACACAGATTGAGGCAGACACATAGGGAGTGCAGTAAAATTGGGTCTACGCTATGCAGGGTAACAGTGATGTATGGTAGTAGTAAAACATCTGTCAGATATACAGTTTTATTGCTTGTCTTTGAAAATTACACTGCTAACTGTTGAGATTTGTGGCCCCATATCCAGGAATATCTGTAACTTTGTTAACTCTGAAATGACGTACCCAGTAATATACTGAAATGCATGCCAGCAGAGCAAACACACCCAAAGACGATTTAAAACTAGGTAATTGTCTTCTAATAGGAACATCTGTCTCTATTCATTCTTTATCTGCCTGCTTCAGGCTTTTCTTTGTCCCCCCCCATCCATTAGTTTTCTTTAAGTTGCCATCCTGTCATCTGTATCTGTGTCTGATCAGACCCTGTTGTCAAGAAACTCACTCAAAAAGAGAAGTTTTCCTTGTGAATAGAATGTCCCCTTTTGTGGACATATGTGCCATTGCTTTTTTACTTCCCTAATCACCTGATTACCATTCAGTATGACACATAAAGTTATTTAAATCCTACAGTCATAAATCAGTGAATTGTTCATGGCACTCAGAGGATTTAGAAACTTTATGTAATAATGCAAATCTTCATATAGTTTTCTGTGAGTTTTGTGAATTTACATATGCAGATGGTAACGAATTAAAGGCAAAACTGGAATGAAAGAGAAACTTGATGAATGCTAATTATTGAATGACCATGAAAGTAATGTTAATTACAGACTATTGCTTTTGTGAGTTACCAGACCTCAACCCAGCTGAACAGCAACAGGAGGCACATTTGCACACTTATTTTTTCCCCTCTTAATCAGAAAGCATGTCCTCACAAATGCATAAGTTTTTGTTTTCGTTTTTCTCATGAGATTGCAGCGTGGGTTATTCTTTAATTTGCCATGTTAGTTGACTGATAGTTGGGTGTCATCTACAGCTCAAAGTGCTTAATGAGCAGACAGCCTTGTTCATGCAGTGTGGATGGCACAGAGATAAATGAGCTCATGTCCTGGCTATGCATATTTTTAATGACCCTTTCCTGTGTTTGATTGTGCTTCTCATCATTGTGCATGTGTGCATGCGTGCTTATATGTTTAGCCAGTGTAACAAAGCTTAGACCAAAATATCAGAGAAAATTTTCAGGCACCTTGTTGAATGTATGCCACCAAAGATTAAGACAGTTCTGAAAGTAAAAGGGGTTCCAACTCCTTCCTAGCAAGTTGTACCTAACAAAGTGGCCGGTGACTGTATTTTATTATAAAGTGCCGTAATGGCCTTCAAAATTTACAGTTCTTTGGCTTGAAGCATGGTGTCTTAATATTAAAATATATAGGAGCTGGTACACATGACTCACCCACCATGTCCTGTTTATGATATATCATATATCTTTTTGTGGCTGATTAGCATGGGCATCCTGTGACATGTTACTCAGGGCAAACATTATCTCACAGAAACAAGCATAAACAATTTAACCACAAAACAGGAACAGTTTTAGATTAATATAATCATGTCACTTGTCATTTCTATTTTTCAGACTGATCCAATACAAGGCTCTTCAGGTAGTAGACCTATCAAAATGAAGGCATCAGTATGCACATTTAGAAAGGTCTCTTGGACGGTGGAATAAAGTTGGACATTAGTAACCTTAATCCTTCTGAGTTATCTGTGGTCTCAATCTAATCTCTCTTGTTTCTCTTGACTCTCATCTGTTGTCTTTTTTTCCCCAGGAGCACCGACTGGCCCCTATTTAAAAGAAGACAACTCCCACTGGCAACTGCATGCTCACTACTACCCTCCTCTGCTGCGTTCAGCTACAGTTAAGAAGTTTATGGTGGGTTATGAGATGCTTGCCCAGGAGCAACGAGATCTCACTCCTGAACAGGTAATACATATATGCGTTTATACAGAGCAGAGAACATGAATTTTCTGCAGTGTACAAAACATAATATGGAGAAATACATCCATATCTGTGTGTCGCGTCATAGGGGTTGGGTGCAGTGTGTTTTGGGCGGGGAAGAGGCTCTGGCAGACCAATCCCCGCCTATCGAAACTGGCTTTTGGGATGTGGACTATAACCTCTGTGGTGAGGAAGCTATGGCGTGAGATTGAGAGGTACCAGCTAGATATAGTCGGGTTCACCTCAACGCATGGCCTGGACACTGGAACCAGTCTCCTGGAGAGGGGCCGGTACACTGTTCCAGTCTGGAGTTACCTGTACATTGGAGTTTATGATTGATTTTGTAATTGTATCATCAGCTCTGTGGCCGCATATTCCGGACACTGAGGTGAAGAGAGGAGCTGAGCTTTTAACTGTTCACCACCAGGTGGTGAGTCAGATCAGGTGGTGGGGGAGGATGCTGGACAGTCCTGGTGCACCTAAATGTATTGTGAGGGTGCGCTGGGAAGGCCCCAGTCTGCAAGAGCTTCTACTCCCACCTCTGGCAGAACTTCAACAACATTCTGAGGGAGGCTGCGGACATTGAATCCGAATGGACCATGTTCCGCAACTCCATTGCTCAGGGTGCTACTCAGAGCTGTGGCTGCAAAGTGGTTGGTGCCTGTTGTGGTGGTGGTAATCCCTGAGTCAGATTGTGGTCACCGGAGGTGAAGGGAGTGATCAAGTCGAAGGAGTCCTTTCGGGTTTGGTTAGCTGGTGGGATTCCAGAGGTAGCTGACAAGTACCAGAAGGCCAAACGGAATGCGGCTTGGGCAGTGGCCGAAGCAAAAACTCGGGTGTGAGAGGAGTTCAGTGAGGCAACGGAAAAAGACTTTTGGACCGTTTTGAAATGATTCTGACAAACTGTCAGGCGGGGAAAGCAGCGCTTTACTCACATGGTCTGTAGGGCAGGTGGGGCACAGCTGTCTCTTCAACTTAGGCTATAGTCAGGCAGTGGAAAGAATACTTCAAGGACCTCCTTAATTTCACTGACATGCCTTCTGTAGTGGAAGCAGAGTCCGGGGACGAGGGGGATGACTCGCCCATCAACAACTCCTTGGCGGCAGGGCCCCTGAGGTGGATGAGATTCACTCTGAGTTTCTGAATGCTCTGAATGTTGTAGGGCTGTCTTGATTGGCGTACCTCTGCAACATTGCGTGGAGATCTGGGGCAGTACCACTGGATTGGCATACCAGGGTGATGGTCCCCCATCTTTAAGAAGGGACCCTGGAGGGTGTGCTCCAACTATCGAGGGATCACACTCCTTAGCCTCACCGGTAAGGTCTATGCCAGGGTGCTTGAAAGGTGGGTCCATCTGTTAGTTGGACCTCGGATTCAAGAAGAACAATGTGGTTTTCAACCTGGTCACGGAACGCTGGACCAGCTCTTTATAATCTCGATGATATTTGTGTGTGGGAGTTTGCCCATCCAGTCTACATGTGTTTTGAGGACTTGGAGACCCTGGCAGGGGTATCCTGTGGGAGGTGCTCCAGGAGTATGGGGTGTCTGGCCCATTGTTGTGGGCCATTCAGTCCCTGTACAACCACAGCAATATTGCTTGCAATTAGTCACTCTCTTTTCCTGTGGGTGTTGGACTCCCAGTGTTGGAGGCCTGCTTCCTCTGAAGGGTAGCAGGCCTCTCCCTTTGTGTGATGTGTAGCCATTCAAGAGGGGCGCAAAGTAGAGCTGCTGCTCCTCCACATTGAAAGGAGCCAATTGAGGTGGTTTTGGCATCTGATCAGGATGCCTCCTGCGCACCTCTTGTGTGAGGTGTTCTGGACATGTCCTACCGGGAGGCGGCCACGGGGCAGACCTAGGGCATGCTGGAGAGATTATATCTATCGGCAGGCCTAGGAACCCTTTGAGGTTCCTCCAGATGAGCTGGTGGAGGTGGCTGGGTAAAGGGTCTGGGCTTCTCTGCTTAGGGTGCTGTCCCCATGATCCAGCCCCGGATAAGTGGAAAAAAATTGGTTGGACATGCATATCTTTGTTTTCTGATTTCTGATGTTTTCACTGTTGAGCCTATTGAGATGATATATTTTTACCAAATGTTTCTTATTGTAAATGATTAAGTTGTGACTCATAAACTGGATAATATTCAAGAGGGAGGATTTCTTGAATTTTTAGATTTCCAAATGTTAATATTTGTATATGATGCACAAGAAGGATTGGGCTGGATTCACTCTTTTGCTTTGAAACTCTGTGTTTGGTTCTTAGGCTGCTGAAAAGCTAAGAAACCTGGCAGAAGAGCACTATAAAATCAGACCCATGAAAAAAGTGGAGGAAAGGAAGGATTGAGTTGAAACAAACTGTGAAGGTTGGATGAGCTGTCTTTAAAAAAATGTGTCTTGTAAATGCTGCAAAATAAGTGCCTTTTCTGACACGGGGCTGAAAGATTTTTCTACATGCACCAAATGATGATGTATTTGTATATTTTCAATATACATGTACAAAACGCTGATAGTGTATTTCTGATTGTAATAAAAGATTTCAAACTAAAGGTGGTGTGAAACGTCTTATATTTTAAAGAAGATAAAGATCAAACACTGTTTTCCCCTCCCTTCTGTCTAATGCAAACATTTGTTTGGTTATATTGTGAAGCATTCAGACACAAAAAATACTTTACTCAACAAAAACACACAATGAGTGTTTTGTAAACCAAATGAAAGTGTAAATTATGTGTAAGACTGCTTGTCTCAATTTTTTATATATTTTTTTAAATCATGATGTCTTTATGGCCAACTGGGTACAGTGAAAAGTTGCCCTTTTTTCTGGTACTAAATGATCAATGATCAGAGGTGATGCAGGACAAAGATCCAGTGAACTGTTAGAGGACTTATGAAATAAAATCCTCTCATCTGTACAAAACCGATTAATAAGTACTTTGCTGTTGACATGTTAAATGAGGTGTGCTCTCACTATGATGACAGTAGATGGTAGTGTTGTTTAAAAAGTAAGGGTGGTGATTTGGATTTAGGCTGAAAATCAGACAAGGCTTTAGTCTCCACTACCTTCACATGCGACCTCCTCTTCTGGTTTGTTCATCTATAGCAACTTTATCAACAATGAGTACAGCTTTGCTAATGTTCTTCTTTGTTTCCTATTTATGGTTAATGATTGAATAAAAATGTGTGGTGCTGGTCTTTTTTTCACTTGTAAAGATCAAGTAATGTCACAATGTGTGGCTCAAGAACATTTCAGCAGGGTATTTGTATTCATACCACGGTGCTGCACACAATAATTCCCATTGTAGATATTCATTATTCAACTTCTTAAAAAAAGAACTGCGGTGTCACAACAGGACTTGCTCATCTTTACTTCCTTAACACGTGTCTTTTTATTGGGATAATAATCAGCGCTGCCTTAAAGCAGAGCCAAATAGCTGATAATTAACGGAAAACCACAGAAATTGCCACCCGCTGTGTTTTGGGGAAAGCGTTTCATGATCATGCCGCACTTCCCCTTCATTATGCAGTAGGCAAGCAGAGTTTGTCTGTGCCTGCAAATCCACAAGAGGATAAACCCAACAGTGACGGCTCTTAGAAAGCATAGCCAATAGTCATAGAAGTAAAAATAAACTCATCTTTTTCAGTTCCTTTTTTTTTAAAATATGTAGTATATGCAACCCTTTTAGGTGTTATCTAGAGCTGATTAGATGGTAGGCTAGAACAGTGGGAGGTGAGTATGTTTTAATTAAGATTTTTTAACAGTGAATTCAGATAAAACCTGATTCTTTATCTATTTAAAGTCACTTTGGCAAATGTATCAGTTTCACTGGAACTCAGCATGCAACTCTGTTGTAGTTCTTGATGATGGGTAACATAAAAGTGAGGTTTGATAACATGAATGTTTCAGAGAAAGACAAAATAAAAAGGTCACACTTGCTTAACAAGGAAAAATATGAAAGAAATTAAACAGGTGAAACTTGCAGAAACACAGCAAACTTGCAGGATCATTCTTTCTTTTTTTTTCTTTTTTTTTCATTTTTAACCTCGGTTTCAGGCAAGCACAGGTTGTACTAAACCAGAAAGAAGCATGCAGTTCATAACTAATAACAACTCAAAGCTGATGAAATCCGAATTTGGCTACAGAAAGAGGAACATACACTTAAATGCACCAACATAGAAAAGTTTTCCCTTCCTTCCCTCACTTACTGTATCAGTACCCAGTTGCTTACCGCTGTTTTCATCATGGCTGAATGAAGTGCAAGAACATCATATCATCACACTAGAGTGGCACCTTTTAAGGACATCATAACCTGTTAATGTTATGTTAATGAGTGACTTATCTCCTTTTCCACACACACTCTGCAGCATTTTTGTCTGTAGGCTGGATATACTGTTGCCTTTAAGAGGAAACATCAAACATAAATCCAGCAATGCCAGTGTCAATTAGGGAAAAAAAGTCTTTCCATCAGCTTTTCTTTCTATCAATAGAGCAGCTACTTCCCCCTCAGTCAAGCATAAAAATGGATTTCAGGCATGCAAGAAAAAAAAAAAGAAGCAGAAAAGGAAAAGTTAGCTATATATACGCTTGCAATGTCAGAAAAGCAATGACACATCAGCTACAGACGCATCACTTTCATTATTTGTACTACTTCCTCTGAACCTCAGTTTCAGTTTTGCTGTAAATATTAATGTCGATACCAGGTTTTGTTAAAATTTATGGTTGAGCAGTGGAGATGTAGGTGTAGTTTATAGACCAAGAGGTTCTTCAGAGGCATGGTTGCTGGTGTGACCGTGTGTGAGTGTATAACCCTTTTTATGTACTGTGACAGACCTCATTCATTCAGGTCAATATTTATCCAGTCCTCCAGGCTCACCGTGGATCCTCTTCTCATCTCTTTCATCACTCCTTTGAGACTCCCTGAGTGTGTATGTGTGGGTGTATGTGTTTGTTGACGATATATATTTTCTATCTCCACACACATGGAGGAGTCTGTGTATGTGTCTTCCCCTTGCGAATCTCCTTACTGGCAGAGGAAGGAGGATAGGTTGGCTTCTGTGCCAAAAATTGCGTCGTTTGTCTTTTGCAGGCGTTCTGGTAGAGAATTGTTCTCCCAGTCCTGGCTAGTGATGCCAAACGAAATCTGGTTAGTAGGCTGTAATTTGCATGCCCTGGTTGTACTAACATTTTGTATGTTTTTTAAAAAAAAGTAGCAGCAGGCAAAAATAATGATTGATTGGATGTAATATCATGAGCATCTGCGTGGTGTCCCAGTGAAATACACTGACACTTTATTCATAGTTTACACAGTAAGTTACCAGAAGTGGTTCAGTTTAATGTCATGCTTGTGATGCTTGCAGTCAACTGGGTGCATGTCTACCAGAATTTTTGGAAAATTACAAAAATGTCAAGCTGCTGGTGCTGAAGAGGATCACTAAATCAGCTCATGGAAGCAATAAATGTGTGTGCAACTGGTCACAGGTTGGTAGTCCAGCCAAAAGAGTTTGTGGCTGAATCCAGCTTTCATATTTGTCATTCTAAAGTGATCCTGTTTTCTTGGCTAAGGCAGCAGTTAGCTTAGGATGTAAATTCAGGTTGGCAAAGGAGTTTATTTCAAAGGTTTATTGAAGAACTTGGAACCCACTCCCCTCTCATCTACTGGCTGACCATAGAGAGCGAGATAGATTCAGGCAGCACTAACAGCCCAGCAGACTCCAATTAGAGGGCAGCGTGAGCGGGTCTCTCACCTGCTAATCTGTCACCTCACTGGGCGCTGTAGATCCTGAGATGAAACGGAAGATGGGTATGCAGAGGGGATAGAAAGGTAGGGAAGAGAGTAGAAGACACAGCCACACATACACAACACAGTATAAGAAGGAATGTTGTGGCAACAGTATCTGAGGACACCGCGGAGTTACTTAATTAGATTTTGAACAAAATAAAAAATTAAAAGCCCACTTTCCACAGGCTGCTGCATCAAAAATCACCACTGTATTATGCCCTATCTTGGCACAATCTCAATTTCCATTTATTGTTACATAAGGTTGTTTATCTCAGGGCAATTGAATAGAATTATATTATATTGTAGGATGTTCCTGCAATTTGTTCCATTTTAGAGTCTGAGTGCCTTTTTTATGAGGCTCTGACATATCACCCTCCTACTCATCTGTGCCCAGCCAGATCAACCATGTTTCCTTTGCGCTTAGCTCACCACAGCACTGACATATTATTGCCTTATAAATGGGCTTTCAATATAGCAGTTTCCTACATGTCCAGCAAACATTGACATTCATTTGGAGTTGCTGTGGGATTCTTGTTGCTAATGTGGTCTCAGCTGGGTGACGAGAACAAGGAAGTTAATATGAAGGTTGTTAAACCAGAATCATAGCACTATAGAATATATCACCACTAGGAAACCCCCCTCCCCCCCAATTTCTCTTCATCCATTTTGCACTATGCACTGTCTTCTGATTTATTGTTAGTAGTATTTATTGAATAGTAGAGCCTTAACTTATGTCAGAGTACTATTTCCTGCTGCCTCTGCATAGCTTTTTATTCCTACAGCTCTTGGAGGTAGTTTGTGATCTTTCTGGCTGATCGTGCAAATTAAACTTGAGATGTTAAACCTCTGTGGTTTGATTAACTGAAATAAACATCAGTGATAGTCGTTACTTTATGGTTTTTTTTTAAACTTTAGCAGCAGCTGAAGAGACAAATGATAGAACTAGGTTCTCTGTTGTGCCTGACAGAGATAAATCTCTCAAAGACTCAATGAATATTGGTTTAGCAGTTCTGGCAAAATTGGAGAAGTGTTACAACTTCAGCAGCATAGATAAATATGGATCCTCTTTGCAAGCCTTTCATCACTTCATTCGGTTTGTGGATTAAAGATATATACTTCTATCTCTACGCAGATTCTGACAAATGTGTTTTTGGTTTGTGTTTAACCATTTTAAAGTTCTTCACTGGTGAAAGCTGATGCTCTGATAAGTTTTAGAGATGCAAGACTAAACAAAGGTCAGGTCTTCTGGCATCAGTCATTGTTAGCATTACAAATAGATCATCTTGGCAGCACTTCTGAGAGTTTTTTGGTTTTGTTTTTGAGAGAAAGAAAAATAAAGACACAACATGAACATGATAATTTAAAGTTACACTTTCCCTTTTGTATTTTACTTTCAAAAAATCTTTCAGCCTAATTTTAAATCAGGTCAACAAGAAAGCTGAAAACTTTCACAGCTGGTCTTCTACTCATTTGTTCTGTTGTTAAACTAACTAACTATACGAAAAATTGCAACAACACTGCTATTGCCAAGAATTTCTAGAACATAAGAAAGAAAGGTTGTTATGTGTATAACTAAAATAACTTTTTTAGCAGAAATTATTCTGTTCTATAAAAGGTTTTCAGACATACAGTGACTCTGCCTTAATGCGCTTAAAAAAACAAGATAATAACCACAACAAAGAACCCCTCAAAAAAAA
>VOQJ01012988.1:43271-61314 GCA_015052665.1 Apistogramma diplotaenia
GACACAAAAAAAACGAGACCTGAAACACACACACACACACACACACACACACACACACACACACACACACACACACACACACACACACACACACACACACACACACGCTCACCAGGTACTGTAATCAGCTAGAGTAAGACGGCTGGGGAGGAAGAGATACAGGTGAACAGAATCACAACAAATGAGACACAGGAAGCAAAACTCAAATCAAACCCAAAGACTAGTGAGACAGAGAATAAAACAGGAAGCGATAACAAAACAGGGAAGACACAGACAAGACTTACACAAAGGGGGCTTGACACAAGGGGGATGGAAAAACTAAAGCAATGGAACTAGAAAACGTATGGAAAAACACAGGAAATCCTATAAGCATTAAATGAAGCAGGGATTGCTAAGAATAACAAATGACTAAACTACAGCACCAAGAAATAAGAACCAAGATCATGTTAAACATGTGGTTTATTGGGGGTATTTTGATATTTCAGTGGTCCCAGTCAAATTCAGAAACTGACATATTGTCTCCAATGACGGTATGACAGAAATACATATACATATGCATTATATTTTTGAGTGTTGAATGCATTTATAAAATAAATAAGAATGAAAAACAAAAAATGCTAAGTTTAACTAATAATATAATGCACATCACACAAGGGATGTAACTGCAACTGGGAAATGCAAAATTAAATGCTATAACAGTATAGTATAGCAGTATATGTAATATAGCATAATAAAAGAAGCGGATGAAATCAGTAAAATATATATTGCAATGTATATCTTTGTTTTTAGAGGCCATTTGACAGATCAGATTGATGCTACAGTATCTGTCAAGGTCCATATGTCAGGTAAATTAAAAAACAGAAAAGAACAGAGAGAAGCACAATCAGACCAAGCAAGAAGGGAATTACAACAAGGGAACACTTTATATCCCACAGAATGTGGCAGAGAACAGACAGAAGAACAAAGGACCTCAAACTAAAAAGAAAATTAGGAGAACAGAGAGAGAAGACAACTAAGAACAAGAAGAAGGATAGAAAGAGAATTGAAGCAGCAAAGAAGGTGAATAAAGACAGAGTGGAAGACCTCGGAGACTGTGCATTCGGCTTCTCATGAAACACCAACACGGATCTTGTCCACAAAGATGCAAGCACGCACACACACACACACACACACACACACATTTAAATAACTTCACCATCTTTGGCGTCATTTAACCCAGCACTGACCAGGCCCTTGTTTTTCAAACAGGTTTCATACACAAACTGTTGTTAGAATTCAGTCTAACAGCATCTTCATCTGTTTGCTTCATATCACTGACTCCTGGCAGTCTGAGTGTGTACTCGCCTTAAAACCAAAAGACTACTCTGAGGTTATCCTTAGCCAAATTGTGATTTCACTTGGCAGACGACAAAGTAAGTAGCCTGACAGACTGAAGCTGCAGCTTCCAGTGTTTCGGCCAGGTGCTGCTCTAGTTGCTCTGGATGCTTCTGCTAGTTTAACTGGCTCAAGTCCAGTCTGTCTGCCCGAGAACACTTCTGTCTGTTTGCTGGTCTCATTATCATTGCCTGTGTTATTGTTCCTACCTCCATCAGAGCGAGTTTAAAAATTCTATTCAATTTGTTTTATTCTAGTTTAACTAGAGTAACATTGTGGATGGACATTATCACAAATGATTTATGGGAAAATAAAGCAACCATATCCCTCTGTTCTGCAGTAATTAAAACAGGCCGACTCTCCTCAGTTAATGTTAACATTCCTAAGCTCTGGAGTTTTGATGGAACTGTTTCCTCTTCATCTGTCTGGCTTATTCAACATTAACGTTAGTGTTATAGCTATAGATGAGCAGCAGCTCATTCACAATTTGATTCACTGAATTTTTTGATAAAGTTTTCTCTGTGGGTTACCATGGAAACTTAATAGAGATATTTACTAAACAAGTATAGGTGAGTTCAGAAAGAGTGTCCTCACCAATCCTGTAATAACAGCATTTGTGGTTTCTACATGTCACTTCTATTTTTTTTCTATTTCTCATCTAATAAAACAACTTTCATAGTTTTTATTGACAACATAAAAAAAAGTTTGCTGTGCAAAGGCAGCCATGAAAATGTAATCTCAATTTTCAGGGTCTGACTCTGACTTTGCCAAGCCAGTACATTTCTTCAAGAGACGAACAAGCCAATCAATGTAACAGGAGCCAGTCTGCTCCACAGCAGCATGGCAACAGCAGGTAACTAGCCACATAGTGAGACAGTAGCTGATGGCTACTCAGAGAGTCAGCCAACAGCCAGTTAGCAGCCATCTGGCCAGCCAGCAGCTTGTAACTAACTACTGAACTCCAGAACTCCATCAGGCTGATTGAAATCCATCACAAGCCAACTGGAAAAAGCCATAAGATAAGGTTCACAAAGACAACCTTACTGAGTCAGAGGTGAGGGAAATTGAAACATTACAGTAGCTAAGTGGTTTGAGTCACCATATGTTGATCATAACTGATCATGATCTGCATCACCACAAAGCCCACGGCTGAGAACAACAAGCAGTAAAACAGAAGTTGATATAAAAGATTTCAAAGATTTTTACTTGGACAAATCTGGGTATCTGCATACCTGTTATTTCATATAGGGCTGACATTTGATGTTGTTATCGGATACAGTTTCAAGATAGCAAAAATATGTTATTTACGTTTTGTAGAAAAAAAGAAGTTATATAGTCCAGGAAAGAAAATTAATTAGATAAGTGTAAAAAAAAACATGTAACAGTGCAATACAAAGATTTTAGTTGCTTAAACTTCACTAGAATATACCTGCAGACAGTCTAGTTAGATGATCTGATGCCTTGACCTTTGGTACATGAATTAATCATAACCTGTAAATACATCATATTCATGCACAGTTAAAATTTTGTGCATGCTTCAATATACAGTCACATTAAAACACAGGAGTAACCAGCTCATCCAATGCACGATGCAGCACAATTCGCAAGATATTGCCTGTAGAATGACCTTTGGCCCTTCAGCTGAACGAACTAAACATTTGAACAGGATGTTTTTACAGGATTATAATGCAGTACATATACTGCATACAAAAGATAAGCATGTCCATCTTTTGTATTCAGTTTATGTAGACAGAACACCCAGTGTTGGGGTTACAATTTGATTTATATTTTTTTTACTGGGACTGGGATTTTTTTTAAATGATTATCATTTGTTTTTGTTTTTATGGGTGGCCATGAAAAGTGGCACACACAATCATGAGGTCCAGAACATGAACTGTAATAACTTTAGTCCATTACTTCCTCATTTGCAGGGTTAAAGAGCTACTAGTTTACCTGTAAATGGTTTCACATTGCAAAATCACCTTTGATTATGGTAAATTGCTGTCACAAAGGCCAAGGCATTATTAACATGTAGACACGTGTTAAAGCAAACAAAACAAACAAACATTTTAACCACTAAAAAGTGGTTACAAAAGAACAAAGGAAAAAATAAAACAAGTATGACCTTTAGTTTGTTGAACAGTGTCTCAGACAGACCCAGACTTCACATTGTATCTTTGTGTACTGCGTACAACACAGCTAGCTAAAATTCTGTTTATTCCACACAGTTGAAAAACATTGTTGTCAGCCTACATATCTATTTTCATATCGATGGCACACTGTGCCGGGGGAAAATGTCCACAGATAACAGGCGCACTCCAGTTTTGTTGGTAGCAGTGATTACTAAGTAATATTGCCTGTCATAGAACCTACCGTATCTCTCTAAATCTCCACGTACTGCATCCAAGTATCTGATTTTTCTCTTTGAAAATAAAATCCAATCATGGACCAGCCATCTGCTGACAACTCTGATAAAATAAGCACTCAAGTTTACATTTCATTTAATCTTGGCAGTAAGGTTTAACATTTCAACAGTAATAACAAAAGAGGTTAATAAAACTGATTAACATCAATAAAAACTTTTTTTTTTCTCCCATACAGAAACTGTTAATGTGATTCCTTCTGGTACAACTCATGTAAACACATTGTGGACCCTTTTGTTTATTCCTCAGCAGATTTTTGTTTAAAACACTGCTGAAGAATCACTTACAGTACATAAAAGCATCCCATACTCTGTCACCTGATGCCTCGGTTCCACTTTTATGGACCTCTGGAGAGCTTGTTACTATATTTCTGAGTCTGTGGGAAAATGGGTTTAATCTAATAAAACTGTTCTCTCGAGGAAGCGTGACTGCAAACCACTTACTGCACATGCTACACATGGCTTTATAGAACAAGAGAAACACAAGGGAAAAACAGGTATCATTTGCTGAAACAGCTGCTGCAAAACTTAACACACTTTAATAAAATGGTGAGTGAGTTTTCCACTTTTTAACATTTTGGCAAGCTAATTTGTTTTTAATGCAGCTGTGTAAAACTTATAAATATATATGTACGGTATGCTGAATGGTGCGAGTTCTGTGCTTTTAAAGCTCAAAGCTGTTGTGTTTTAGCTACTTTATATGACATGTCTGCACGCCACGGAGTTAACTGCAGTATGAATTTACACCAAAAGGTATACAGACTCTTCAAATGCCAGCTAGCCAAGAGTTAGCAAAGGCAGGATAGGATTCTCTTTAATAGTGTGACTGTAGGAAGAAGCATAGTGGAAGCATTTCAGTTCAGTTTTATTTATACAGCACCAAATTACAACAATCTTAAAAATAGAGAGGGTGTCTGTCTCCTGAGTCCAAACTGGGAGCTGGTTCCACAGACGAGAGTCTGAAAGCTGAAGGTTCTGCCTCCCATTCTACTCTTAAGTATCCTAGCAACCACAAGTAAGCCAGCAGTCTGAGAGCGAAGTGCTCTACTGGGGTAATATGGTACTATGAGGTCTTCAAGATAAGATGGGGCCTGATTATTCAAGACCTTGTATGTGAGGAGAAGAATTTTATATTCTATTCTGAATTTAACAGGGAGCCAATGAAGAGAAGCCAATATGGGAGAAATATGCTCTCTCTTTCTAGTCCCTGTCAGCACTCTAGCTGCAGCATTTTGGATCAGCTGAAGACTTTTCAGGGAGCTGTTAGGGAAGCTTGATAATAATGAAATACAATAATCCAGCCTAGAAGTAATAAATGCATGAAATAGCTGTTCAGCATCACTCTGAGACAGGATGTTTCTAATTTTAGAAATGATACGCAAATGCAAGAAAGCAGTCCTGATGTGTAGCTACATTTCTTGAGAAATGCATGTCAGGTTACATGGATAAGTTCGGAGGGATTTCCATAACCACCTTGTGCTTTTCTCAGGTAGGCTTTGAGGTTGGTGGCATTTTCCCTTTGAGAAGTGTTCCACACATTTTCTCATCATCCACAACAAGACAAGGCTTCTATCTGCCTCGCTGTCAAATGCAAAGAAACCCCATATGGGAGTCTACCGCTTTCTCCCAACTTTTACTGCTGCCATTATTTTGCAGACTGGCGCAGAGAGTAGACACACATGCACACATACACAGCAAGGTGCCGTATGACACTGTCAGCTAAAATTGCTAGAGTGGAAATAATGATTTCATATCCACAAAGCTTTTAAATAAACTGACAAACATGAAAACGAAGGGCTTTTTATCTTTCATTTTACTTAGTTTTGTGAACACACAATACAGTTTCAGTTAGTTATCGTTTTTTATCTTTTATTTATCTTTTTTATTTATTTTAGTTACTGTTTAACTGCACGCACATGTCCACCACCTTTCCAGAAAAAAATTTTCACCCTGCACATACAATCTGCACGTTATACATTTCAGTTTAAGTTTCAAGTCGTTACTTCAAGTTAGTACTCATGCCATCAGCCATTAATACAAGGCTCACTTTTTGATCACCTCAGTCTGCCTGCCTTTGTGTCCTGCATTTGGGTCCTATTCACAATCAACAGCCTGCATATTCTGCAGACTCATGACACTCTTGACTTTAACTCATTCATTTTCATAAAAGTGACATCTTGTAGCCCAAGTAGCTGCCTAGTTCTTGGCGGCTGACGGACAGCCATTAACAACCATAACCAGTTTCCATTCAGCTGTCTTGTTGTTTACTGTTTGTTGTTTTGTGGCTGCAAAATGGAGAGGGTGATAAAGAAAAAGAAGTAAACAAAACAAAACAGATTATTTAAATGCTGAAGTGAAAAATGTGGTGGGTAAAAAATAGTTTAAAGGTTACATTGGATCTGTTGTGTTTCAGTGTATAACCTTCTGTGCTGGTGGACACAATAGACCCAAAAGGAAGCAGACCACCTGAAAACATGGCTATCAATCATCGGCTCTGTGGAAAACAAGCCTATAGTTGCTTATAATAAGCAGACAGGGGAAATATAAGAATTGCAGCAAAACAAAAGTAGCAGATTGAGATGAAAAAATGATGCAGTGGAGATGACGGGTAAAGACAGAGGAGAGTGGAAAACTGACAGAGTGGTGAGAAGAGAATTATAACTACTGTGTGTAATTACTGCAATAACAACATATTTACCCTGTGTGACCAATTTTACTTGTTCGATATGACAAGGGGGGAGAATGGTAATTGGTGTCCTAAGAACAATGCAGATTAAAAAAAAAAAAGATGAGCCCATCAACTTAGATGACAAGGAAGTGTGTGTGTATTTGTGTTTAATTGGGTGCTCATTACAAAGACCCTGCAGCGAGTCAACAAAAAGGTGTGTATTCATAATAAGCTGTATGTATTCTGAGAAATCGTGTATGTTTAGAGTGACAGCATTTTGGAGCTTTTTTGTGTGTGTGTGTGTGTGTTTTGTAGATTGCACACTGACCGAGGATAATGAAGTAAGGCTGCTTGCTGTTGCTATATCAGCTTCTGTTAGAATTTCTAATCATTTCTACTCCACTTATTTTCAGGATTTTGCCCAAAGTTGTTTAATTGGTGCTGATCATCACAAGTGGAAACCATGTGCAAGTGCAAGTATTTGAATGTGTGTGAATAAGTGCCAGCTCTGCTGAGCAATTTGAATTTTCAACAGTTTTGAAAGTGAAAAAAACCCCAATAAAACAAAATTTTTTTTTTGCCTGGTTGCCACTTAATAACACTGTTTCCAGGTAGAGTTATGATTAGATTTAAGTTATCATATTATATGGAGTTCCAGTGAATATAAGCTAGTAAACTAATGTTAATTTGGCCCACAATAAATACATATCTCAAATAGACTGTAATTGTGTTAAATCAATTTAAATTTATTGTCATTAAATTATATTAACTTTAATTAAATAATGTTTCAAAATGTACCTCCTTCAAGGGTTTTTAGTTTGTGTTATGATGTCAGATGGTATGAACTGCAGATGGATGTGATCCTGTTTGCAAGTAGAGCAGAGGTTTGAGAAATGAACTATGACACAATATTAATGTCTTAGTCTTGGTGAGCTGCAAAGCTTAAAGTCAGAGTCTTCTGTAAGACAAAAGTGCATCTCTTTGTACCTGGCTAAATCGCCATGGTAGCGTTTGGTGGCATGTATTGTGATATTCAGAATCCGCATATATCATTCCCTATATACATATATGTTTTCAGTACAAACAATGGCAGTTACAAACATAATATTAAATAACTCTATGTAGCATTATTATCACTTTGAGATTGACCTTGAAGTTGAGGTCAGAGGTCAAATGTGACATGATATTTGAATGCTCTACGGTACTTTCTGTACAATGACAATGCACACCACACTTTAAGAATCCCAGTTTCTCATGGATTGTTATCATGACCCCACTCTACGCTCCTACAGAGTTTATCAGAATTCATTCAGACAGAAACACATGCAAATGCTACCAAAAATGTAACCTCCTAGATGGAGGCAATACATTTTACACATAGCCCCTTCTCCTGGTTCTATCAGCAGTTTCTTCCTGTTAGAAGGGAGTTCCCACTGTCGACTGTGTTTGCTTATTTTACGCTCTTTTTGTCTTAAAATATAAAGTGCTTTGAGGCAACTGTTTGTTGTGATTTGACGCTATATAAATAAAACTGAATTGAACTAATTGATTTTTTTTCAAAATCCTACTGCAATGAGCAAAAATCACTGATAAAACAAAGAGAAGTGGTCCTAATTTTGATCCCTGTGGCATCCCCACATTTGTTCATTTTACCGAGTGCTGAGCCCCCAACATCGTAATGCTGCAGTTTCTCTAGAAGGATTTTAATGACAGTAGTATCCAATTCTTTGATAAGTCAAGGAAAATACCTATGCCACATTCATCTTTACCAATAGCAAAATAACAGTTTTAAGTTATACCTTATGTATTTGCAGGTAGAACTTAACAAATATCACTTCTCTGTTCCATATGTGAGCATCATGAAACCAACAATGGGTCTAACTGAGAGTGAAATCTTTATCTCAGGAGGAAACGAAAGGGGCTTGAAAGTGTGAGCTCTTGAGTTCAGGTCACCATTGAGCTGTTATTGTTTTTCTTCACCGTCTTACTGTTTAATATTTTATTTATTTCATTTTATAGTGTACACTTTATACTGAAATCACCCTTCAAGATTATATACCTCTACAGCACTTCTTATACCATCTGCATGTCTTTCCAGTTATCTTTTTTTTTCAAAATTGCTTGAGCATGGGAATATTTTCTATAACACAACACATCTAGGTATGTGTGAACATGGCAGGTGTGTGTGTGTGTGTGGTGTGTGTGTGAGGCTATGGATGCAAAACAGAAATGGTGAGTAAATTTAATTTTTGAATAAACAGACCATGAAATAGTTTCTCGAGATCTGATGACACTCCAGCTGTCTCTGATGTTCTATCTGGTTGAATTCGAAGCCTTAAAGTGTGTTTGAGGATTTATGCATGTGTGAAATGATTTGCATGAGTTTAGTTGTATAAGATTGTGAAACTGGTACTTTGTGACTCACTCCTTTCACCCTGTGTATAGTGATTTCACATAACTGCATGCGTCTGTGTGACTAGTTTGTCTCCGCTTTATATTATTTGGAGAGAAATGTATATAAATCTGAGTGTATGTGCATATGAGCATTAGGTTTTCTATTTGCTGGCTCACTTACTTGAGGTGTGGTTAGGTGGGTGCATAGGTGTGTTTGAGTGAGTGTTGGCATTGTGTGTCACACACATGCACACACACCTAGAGAACATTAAGTAAAGGAGGTTAACTTCAAAGACAAATTAAGGTTGAATTTTTTTAAAGACATGACAATAACTCAGGTGAAACCCTCAGGACTGACATCAAGACAAAATTTACATTTTAGATCTTTTCTGTGGAGCAAAGTAGTTTTAGGTTCAATAGGTTTTTCTTGGTTTTCCTAGTATTATTTAATTTTAATATTCACCATTGTCTGTGTGTGTGTCTGTCTAGCTGGGTGGGACTATAGTGAGTCCAGTAAATGGTTACAATGCTGTGTTGATGTCACAGTTTGTATGCACACTGACAGAAACCTTAGATCTGCTGGAACCACTAAAATACCTAACACACTCCTATTACCAGTTGAGGCACTTTGAACTTCACCTTCCACACCTGCTCCAGTTGTTCATTCAGTTCCTCATACTTCTGTCAAAACTGCCATCTTCTGCTCCTCATTAACCACCTCTGTGTCTGGCTGGTTGGCCAGTAGCTACTTGTCTGTCTCAAATTTGTAGCTTCACAGGATTAAGGCTTCTAATCTATACGCAGCACAGATGTTCCGTTACACCGTCATACTGTGCACCTTTGAAACCTGCTACTATCTGCAGGACTGTCTCAGGGGCATCTTTGCTCAAACCTGCAATTTGGGTCCTGTCTGATGTGGTAGACTTCTGCCTCTATGGATAAGCTGTGACAAACTAGTTAGGCTCCTATATATACACCACTGGATTTCGAAAAAGGGTCCTCATTGTAAAAAACATGTACTGACGATTTGCCCAGAGAAAGTTAATCTTTCAGAGGAGCCAAGCAATAGCAGGGCCAACGGAATATTACAAATGCTGTGGTAGACTATAGCACACCTGTCAGAGCCCCAGAAGATTTACTGCATGTTGTGCCCCCCCCTCCACACACACACACACACATACACTCTTTTCCTTCCAGTTATTCCAATGCCATTATCTAAAACAAAGGCAAAAAATCTAAGTTATCTTAAAAAAAATGCAGATAATGAAACACTTTTACAAGTTCAGAGTAAAAGTCTAACAGTAAATTTATGTGGTGAACCTGGCTTAATACCTGAAGTCACTGTACTGCTACTTAATACATAAATCACTAAACCCAGTTTGAAAAAAAAAGAACAGGACATAGTTTAGTTTTCATTTGTGTTTGCAAAATGTACAAATCACAAAGGGTAGTGCACCATGTTCCAGTGTGAATATCTTATCCAGGTATGCTTTACTGCACTGGGAATGATTGGGATCATTGTCATGCTTTCCAGATGGTATTGCGTGGTGGATCAAAATCGAATCTGGTTATTTCTGTGTTCATAGTTTCATTAATTTTGACAAGATCTCCATCTTCACTGGTCGAAATGCAGCCCAAAACCACGACAGAGCCTCTGCTGTGTTTTCCAGATGGCTGTAGACACTCACTGTTGTACTTCTTTGACACCCTCTCTACATACTGATGACAACTGAAACCAACAATTTCAAATTTAGTCCAGTTCTTGTGTAATCTGGCATATCTCAGCCTGGACTCCCTGTTTTCCCTTCTTAAGAATTGCTTCTTGATAACGACCCTAACAGTGAAGCGATATCTGATGAGACTTCAGTGAACAGTAGATGGATCAGCTGAAGGACGAAATGCATCTCTCAGGATCTGTGTCAGGAATTTGCTGGATTGGCTCTTTTCCCATTTCCGAAGGACATAACTTTCAGATATTGTTCATCTGCCATAGATATTGTTTTTTGAAGGCCTGCTTCTTTTGTCCTCAGTTTCAGAAAGCCTGGATAATTAAAGCATCTATGCATATTTTGCTACCAAATATATATAATCTAATCAAACATATCTAATCTGTTTTACAAATGACAAATTATTATTACCAATTATCTGTGTTGATCAAATTCTATGTGGACAGACACAGAACACATCTTGACCACCTGGGACTGAAGTTCTTATCTAACTTCAATGATGTACCATAGTAGTCTGTGCACGCAACACCACTATAATATGAAATGTGATGGAATTCAACTTTATTTATCTTCAATATGCCCTTCCAACCCTCTCCTTGTTACAAACCCCAACAACAAACCTTCCCTTTACATTAATTTTCTTGACTGCCATCTCCCTCTCTTCATGTTGGCAGCAGGCCTCTCTGGTGTCTGAGATTGTCCTGCAGTTATCCTCTGCCAGATTTCTGCCCAAGCCTTGACAGATTGCCTCCTGGCAGGACCTTGTCTCACTATCACTAAGGGATGTGAGCGTGTGTGTTTGTGTGAGAAGATGAAAAGGCAAATTAGCAAAATTTCAATTTCAAAGACAGAAACAGGGAGATTGGGGGAGTTTATTGTAATACACATACAGTTATGAAACTCCACTGTCATCACCAACGTCAAATTGCTTCAGGGAGCCAGAGGATGAAAATATGCATCAGGGAACATCTAGTTCCTCATTTTTCTGGCTAGAAGGTCATTCAGGGATTCATCTTTGGTGGTGCTCTCCATGGTGCTGAAATACAAATACTTCAGAAAACGGAATCCACAGCACATCTTTACAAAGTTACATATAGGAATGCACTACTGTATTATTGCACTGAATTGCTTTAACTTGTATTCTGTTGGATATTGTAAGCTGTACATTCCAGGTGACTGCTGGTGAGTGAAAGGACAGCCAAAGAAGGTGAGATGTGAGGCAACGATTGAATGAGTCATAACTCAGTTAAGCAATACATTCAGTATAACTAATAAATTACTCCCTTTTGGAGAGTGACATAGAGCCATCTGGCAAACTACAGGGAAATCACAAAAAAGTAATCAGAGAAACCTAATCAGTGAAGGCACCGTCAGGCACAGAATCTTTCCTGTCAAAGTTTAGCCATTATTAAGAAAATTCTTTGGATAATATTTCAACAAAATTGTCTGGTTAAACTGAAGCAGTTTTAATTCATGCATGAAAAAAGAAGCACGTTTTGTATTCATTTGCCAAGCTTGGGAGACAATTTTGCTCTTCCAAATCTAAAATGAATAACAATTCATTTTATTTATTTCCTTCTTTTCAAAATAGACAATTTATTTTCTCATCTAGCTGTTCATTTCCTAATGAAAATGATGTGTTTCCCCTGAATTGTTAACAGGGTAAACAAGTTTAAACACTCTTCTCGTATTCTCCTTCCCTGCCAACTTTTGTTCTGGCATCGGTTCAGCACTGAAATGAATTGAGGAGAGATGTGAGATATAGCCACCAGCACACAGCAAAGGTATTAATAGATTAGGACCAAACATCATTGGTAAACAAGGACAGCAACTATTTTCATAGTTCAGAAACACAGCAGACATGTTTTGATTGAACAGTTATACAATTATAACAAATTAATAATGAAGTATACATAAAAAATACTTTTTAAAATTATAAGCTGACACGCAAGATGACAATGCCAGGATTCAGGAAGCCCTCCTTCACTCCTGTGGAAATAAATCTTGTAACATTGCAGAAGCTTATCAAGACAATGCCTCAGTGAATGCACACTGCTAAAGGCTGTTCTGGCCTTTTGTTTTTTGGCCAGGAACTGTATGATGATCATAGTGTATGTACTGTATGTATGTATGTTCCCTGTCTCCTGTCCATGGGAGTTTTGCTAGTGTTAATAAACCCACTAGAACTGAAGCTGTCGGAATGGGAACAGCTCCTCACAAAAGGTTAAAGCAGATATGACAGCAAAGTTCTCATACAGATATATAATAATGGATCATTTAAACAACGGTCAGCTTCAATATTGAGGTTTCATTTATTCAGTAGTGTTCTAATTTTCTGCTTTTAGGTGAAAATGTGGGAAATTTTAATGAAATCTTATATTATTTTTATGTTACAACAGAGAAACTTCCAAAAAAGTTCACAAATATTTTTCCTGCAGTGCTGTGTGCCTCCATTTTTGTGGATACCTGTGCATGAGATGCTGCTGTAAGTCTCTGTGTATAATAATGTAGTATTTAAAATTCACTACATATAAAATGATTTAAAAGATTAGAGAGTGAAAACACACACACACACACACACACACACACACACACACACACACACACACACACACACACAGTTGAGAAGTCCAGACTTACACACATTTATAAATTGATTGCCTCCTACTTAAGCAACTAACCTGATTATGACCTGATTATAATAAAGTGGTGTTGGACAACACTGGTTGTGTTATATTCACCACTATATTTCATTATTCACTATTTCAATGTCACCTTAAAAAAGCAACTGTGGATATTTTTGAGAAGGCATTACCCTGCCACCTGCGACTGCCTGCTTCTGTTTAAACCACCCCACATGTCAAACATATTGGAAATCATTTACTAAGTAGCAACCCAGAGGAATTCACACACTGAGTAAAAACAAACACAGGCAAACATGCTGTGCATTGTCCTGCTGGCAGATACAGAAAGGAGGACACCAAGAGAAGTCTCCATTGACCAGCAGTCAAACTTTTAATAATCACATTAAATCCTTATGGATCCTCCCACTGAGCTGCCACTAAATGGCACTCATGAGGAATTAGCACCAGGCAAGATTAATTGGCTGCCTGCAGAGGAGAGAAGAGAAAAGAAGAAAAGAGATGGGAAGATGAGCTGCACGAGAGGGAATAACACTCGGAGTCGTCAAGAGACTGCAAAACAAAAGAAGAGAGACAAGAAAACTGAAGATGAAAGATGAAAAAAACAGAAGACAGAGGTGACAGAGAGAAAATTGGAGGGACCGGGGTTAAGAAAGGAAGTGAGTGAGTAAAGGAAGAGCAGATGAAAGCTGTAAGAGGGAGCAAATGCATGGCAAGACTTTAGATTCAGGGTCACTCCAAGGAAACCTGATGGAAAATTAATAACAAAATGTCCAAATTATCATTAAAGATGGATTAGAACATCTTTATGTTCACTAGCCAGTCATTCATCAGCTCGCTACTGTGAAAAACTAATTATAAGTAATTCAAAAGTTTCCCGAGAGATACGTCATGTCAGACAAGACTTTTTATATAGGTGCAAAAAAAGTAAAAAAAGAGGATGAAAATCTTTTATTTATGATTCATCCATGTCTAAAAAATGAGTGTCAGATGAATACATAGAGGTAGAGGGGGAAGCACTTTTCCCCATTGTACAGTGATATTCTAAGTGTCATGGTTGAGGTTGAGTGAAAGTGGCTATAGATGGCGAATTTTATTAAAATGTCCAGAATTGTGTAGCCCTTTATTTCTTTTAACATAGTAGAATTTGGAAGTATTGTTGTATTTTACTAAATTAAAACAATTCCCTTCCTTTTGCAGGAAATGGAAACAGTGATGTCCCATGTGCCTTGTACTCATGGTGCAAATGCATAATCATGTATGCTAAATTTTTATGGTTGTAAAAACAAACAGAAAATCAAGATACAGTTTGGAAACTTCTTTGCATTCACCATCAGTTGCTCAAAGTTAAACAAACAAGACCATCTACTCCTGTGGGTCTGCATTTCTCATTCAGTTAAATTCTGTTTTATTTTGGAAATACTCATTTCTTCATCTAGGTTGGAACCTTCTTTTGTGCCTTATCTTTGTTCAATTCTCCAATCAATCATCTCGGTATACCCCATACACCACTGGAAGATCACTAGCCAGTTGCCCAATTTGCCCTTGTAGTTAAGCCTTCCAGCTATTTCCATTTGTTTGTTCTTTTGTTTGTTTTCATGTTTCAAGTTGATGTCCTCGTGTGAATCACTTGTGCCTGTTTCCTGGGTTTTTGCTTCAGGCTTATCACCTGTTAAACTTGCCTTGTTGTGTTTCTGGATTCTTGCCAGTTTTTGGATTTTGAATCTCACTTGTGTCCTGCCATAACTGTTTAACACTGATTTCCCACTACTTGTACACTACACGTTAGAAACTTGATGTCTTCCACAGTTCATCTGGCTAGACATGATTCACTTTTTTGATTGTAAATTGGCTTCAGCTTGGGATACTCTTAACAGCAGTCCAACCAGGAAAGGCAAACTGCATTCGCTGAAACTGACATTCAGTGTCATCTATAATGTTTAGGCCAACGACACATACAGTATATATACAACTGCATTGTAAGTGAACTTTTTAATATACTGTCATGGTGTGCTGTGTGGCTGGGAAGGTTAGACCCAAAAAACAGAACTCAGGTAGAAAATTAACTTAAAGGGGTTTGTTTTGGAAGCTAAGACAAGAACAACAGGGAGCAGGGAGCCATACAGCACAGGGATCTTAAGGAGACATTGCAACAACAAGCAGGGAAAACTCAGGATTAAATGCATGAAAGCTGACGAAGTGGACACATCTGGGAACACAGGTGAATCACATAACACTAATCACAAAACACAACCCTACGGACACAAAATAAAACAGGAAGTAACAGGAACATGATACCCATGGAAACATGACACACAAACACCGGGGAACCAGAAACCAATAACTAAATGATACCTAATAACAAGACAGGAAACTAAGATAAATGACCAAAACAAACTAGAAACATAGCTGAACATAATGAAAATACAGTATTAATACCCCTTGAACTTTTCCATATTTTGTCACATTACAACCACAAACATGAATATATTTCACTGGAATTTAATGTGAAAGACCAACATGAAGTGTTATACAATTGTGATGAGGAAATGAAATTATACATGTTTCGAAATATATTTAACAAATAAAAAAACTGAAAAGTGCGGTGTGCAAAAGTAATTCTGTCTTTAGGCCTTTTGGTGCTCAAAGGTGCGTAGTCTTTTTAACAGTGCACCAGATTATTGATTTGACCACTTCTAAAGTTTCTGCTCTCTTTGATGGTTTATTTGGGTTTTTCAAGTCTATTGATGACCTCCCTCAAATGTCTCTTTGGGCATTGTGTTCAAAATGACATTGAAAAGCTATAGAATACAAATTCAACACTTTGAATTGACTTCAGATATTATGTCTGCTTCATTTGCCATGAAACAGCAAGGGAGCATGCCTCACCTGGCCATGAAAATGCTTCGCAGTTAATTGTCCGATCAATTTTGAACTGCTGAAAATAGGAGACTGTGTATAAAAATGACTGAAATTCTCAAACAGATTATGTATTTTTTTTTGTAAAGCCCCTTTGAATTAAAGCTGAAAGTCTGCACCTCAATCACATATTGATTGTTTGATTTACAGTCCACTGTGGTGGTTTACAGAGGCAACGCTACAAAAAGTGTGTGTTTGTCCCAGACATTATGGAGGGCACTGCAATTTTGAAACATTTTAACCTAAATAGTGGTGTGTTGAACACCCCATTGTGCTACTCAGCCACTGCATCCATTGCATTATTTTTTTACAAGTTTCCCTTCTAGTTCAAATTAGAGCTTAAATATTATTTTGCATGATACTAAAGACCAAGGTGTCAGCACGAGGGTGTAAAAGAGGAAGTAGGCTGCAGGGCTGAAGGAGACATATTGTGTCATCATTGTGACTTAAAGCATTTTCCTTGCTTTAAGTCATAGAAAAAGAAGGTCTGCAAAATAATTAAAGTTCCCAAAAGAAGCTTCAAGCTCAGTGAGTCAGCACACTTAGATTTCAAGTTGTACCTCTGGGTCTGTGAACTAGCTGGCCAGAAAAATGGTAGCAGGAAAACTGAATGACCTCTAACTTCCACAGTTAAAGCTCCTTAGTGTCAGTATACTTGCACAAAGCAGCTCCAAGACTTTGGTTTAGAGGCTGGCTAATAAATCTGAGGGATTTTTTTTTTGTATGCATGCTCGGGTGATTTCTGAATGAAAATAAATCATTTGAAAGACAGAGTTACTTCACGAAACAGCTTGAACTCCAAGCAGGGTCAGATGTGACTCTTAAAATTTTATTGCGCCTCATGATCCATCTTATGATCAGCTTCAGCATGAAATTAATCAAGAGAAATGCTCCCATTTTACATTGCTGGCAGCATTAAATGCTACTTGTAATCTTTATTCCCACTAGACTTTTTAAATTCCGGGAAAAATACAACACTCTTAAGGAAAAGAACAGCACACAAAGGCACAGGTCAGCAGGTCAATGACATTTTCTCTTATAGATGTTAAATAGTGTAGTCATATGGCTTGGTCTCAGATGAGTGAACTGCTCTGTTGATTCAAATTCCCTTATTTTAAAACACCGTGCCCTAAAACTGGGAGAACAGATGGTACTACCTGACTCACACACAAACTAAAACATGAACACTTACACAGGCTTATGACTTGCTGGGTCAACAGTGAAACACATGGTCTCATTTTGAGGTGGAAATGTACATGTACACTCTCTTGCAGTATGAAGTAATCCTTTTGGTGACAGCTGTGACTATGCAACCTCCGATCTTTATCAAAGTGTGTGTATGGATTACCACTCAGCATGTGTTCAGAGATCTGCTTCATCAACAGATGGCTAATTGCTTTATCAATTACCCATGAAAATGTTAATGCGAGTCTCATTATCAATTATTTAATTAGATATATAACTTATTAATCAAACAGAGTATAAATTAGCATGAGTCAAGGGCAAGTTTAGTTTTAAATCTGAAGTGATTAAGCACTTTAACTCAGAATCTAAATATTGATGAAATTCAGTTATCAGTTAGGATGGTGGCTTCTGTAATGCTAAGTTTAGAGTGCAGGAGGTTTGGGCTGATTTATCCTCTACTCACAGCTCCTGGCTTTTGAGGGAGAACTACATGTAATATGTAATAATGCCTGATATTTGGGGAAAATGGGATCTGGAGGTTTGTGATTTTTTTTTTACAGCTGCTAATGAGAAATAGTCTACTAGAGGACAGAAGGAAATTGTTTATGCACAGCTGTCTTACCACAGCATTTCAGTCTCATCTGGACTTCAACTGAGCCACTGCTGCTTCTTCTTTCAGCTGCTGTCTTTATGGGTCACCACAGTGGACCAT